>APFE030879028.1:6746-29571 GCA_000404065.3 Pinus taeda
ACAAGTCTTCAAATTAACTCCTCAATCCAAAAGTGTCACAACATAAAAGTATAATAAGTCAATACATAAGCCATCAAAGTTGTGGCTTTTAAATAAGAAGTCTCATGAAACAAACTGATCTCCATTCACTCTAACAAACCCATCTACTCTAATCCATCTATCCAAGTCGAATTCACTACTCCCATCGCAAGAAATATGACCAATCCCATAGAATCTCAAAACTGCCCTATTTCTATGGGATTTCTGAATGACTAGTCATGATTGACTAGCACCAAATGGGCCTAATAAAGCTTGTTCTGTTTGAACCAAGCATAGGTGGCTTAGTCCTAGTTCCCAAGCTTTTTGTTCATGTATTCAATTCGTGCCCAAGTGTCCTGCAACCACATCAACCATAGAGTGATTACGAGAATTTCTGAATATGCCAAATTTGCACTTAAAATCAAACTTTCATAAAAACTTTAGAAATTAACAAATTAAAGCTAAATACCTGAATGGATATCAAATATACATCAAAATGGAATGAATGAAGTGAAAATGGATGATAAATAGATGGATTAGTAAGTTTCTTAGAGCAAAATAAGGGCAAAACTAAGGCCTAACATCTCTCCCTTGCTTATCATCAAGCACGTCCCCATGCTTGCTTACTCCTCTTGGATCCTCTTCCTTCTGTAGTAGATGCTGTACCTGTAGATGTTTCCCTGCCCAAACAATCCAATCCTGATTCATGCCTTTCCTTGAACAAAGCTGCTTTAACCTTCTGTTTCTCATATTTTGCCTGCCACATATTTTTGTCCTTTATCCATTTAAATGCTTGCTTAGAAAGTAGCTCATTTCTCCGTTTCAGTCTCCCCAATTCTCCTTTTATTTTTTCATTTGTTTTGACCAACTTATCATTATCCTTTTTATGTGCCTTGTTCTCCCCTGTTAATTGTTTTTCCAGGATTTTGCTAATTTCCAATTGATCAGTTAAGTCCTGGATTTTTGCCAAATTGATTTCTTTTTCAAAATCTTGTGTTGTTTTCATTAATGATGATGCTGCTGCATCATCATATGAAGAATCCCTTTCAAGGACTTCTTGTGCAATGTCATTTTATTCTTGTTTCCTTGGATAATACGCTTCTACTTCCTTGTCTAAGTCAATGGGACTCTTATTCCTAAATCTTCTAGGAATAGACATAACAGATATTTCAGTTTCATGCATGGCCATGTTTCTAGCTCTTGTTCTGGGATACAAGAGTGAATTCATCAAGCTTCTGTTTTCCTGTTCTATTTTGTCCTGTGCTTCATTAATCTGTTCAGTGAAATGATTTTTGGACATGAATTCTCTCCATACTATGCCCTGTGATCTCACCTGATACTCAACTAGGATTTTGATCAATCCTTGGTGGTAAATCTGTCCCGCTTTAGGCATGTGTTCCTGTTTCACTGTTTCAATCATTCTCAAAAGGCTCCTATATAGGAAATATGGTAAATTAATCCTATCCTCCCCTTTGATATGCTGTAGAAGCCTGACATGATACAAGTGGGCAATGCTATATCCTCTATCACAAGTTAAAAACTTCTGGATGACCAAGACCAATTCACCCCATGGTTCATTGAACCATTCTCTCGGTATCCCTTTTGTCCTATCAAATGTCCCCTTCCAGTTTTTCTCAAGAAAGAAAGTCCACGCTTTCTCCTTGAAGTGTAGGCCTTTGTAATACTTCTCCCCTATCATTGGCAAATCTAAGGCTTTGGACAGGTATTCCTGGGTCACAGGAATAATGACTTCCCCTACTCGTGTCTGGTCCTATATGAAATTGTTTATAAAGTCCTTGGTTATTTCTTCATAATGGCCATCAAATTTTTGTAAAAAGCCTATCATCCCTGCTTGATAAAGTTTTTCCATAGTTTCCTTCCCCCAGCTTTCTATCTGAAATTTTGGCTCTACTCGGGCTGTCATTGTTTCTGTAAACCAATGAATGTATGCTTCTGCTGTTACTAATTTCATCTCAACAATAAAAATTTATGACTATTATTCTTTTTAAAATGAAATTCTGGAATCAAAGAAGCTTACCTTCCTCCTCTGACTCAACTTAATTCTGACTTCCTTAACCTCTGTTGTATTCTTTTCTTTGCAACAACACTGTTTTAATTCCCTGTTCAATGCAAACAACACCTGTATACCTCCTGTCAATATGCTGATCTCTATTCTTAAAAAGAAAATACACATGCAAACAATGTCCATGTATGCTCATCGCCTTATATTATTGCCAAAATGAAACCATCGTTTTACTGTGTATGTAAAACCAAGAAAACTAAGGGGTGTTTTGCATGCATATGGCTCTCGACCTCATCATCAAAGTTGTTTTTTAAAAAACAAAATTTCCAAAATGCTCTCGGCCTAATAAAAAACATTTGGAAAAATGCTTTCGACTGTATCACAAAATTTTGGAAAACATGTTTGCGGCCTCATCATAAAAATTACAAAAATGCGCTCGGTTATATCAACAAAATTTGCAAAAAGGCTCTCGGCCTCAGCATGAAAGGTTGAAGATTATATATATACTCTTGGCCTCAAAACACAGATGATAAAATATAAACACAGCGCATTTAGTTCTAAATGGCTCAGCAATCAAACTCTCTTTGGCAACCAAAAATTCACATGGCACGGTTCGTTCAGTCCTTAGACATTTCAATCCCCTGTTTCGGTTCAAACGAAAACAACAACACGCATAGGCACACAAATTTTCACAAGTATATCATTCATCGATGGTATAGAGACTGACAGCATGCAGCAAAGGATGTGTAATTAAAACAATGGTTAATCGACCAACAACGCGCATTTAAACAAACCCTCGGCGCTATAACATGGACTATGCCTCCCATGTTTTACGAATTAACACTCCGTTTTTGGTGCACAACACTCCACATACAATCCTAAACCCCTAACGTGTTGTGCATGCACCATGTTTAAACTTTAAACGCTGCGCTGTTAACTAATGCTTTATGCCAGGATTCACGCATCAAATCCTATCACCATATCCCTTAACTGATGTCAACTGAAGTTTTGCTGGAGATAATTCGGGTTTATGGCATTACTTGGTTGTCAACGAGCACTGTGGAGTGTAAAATGACGCTCCAAATCCCTGTTACTTCCGTCAAGTGGACTGGTGGCAAGGCAAAATATTTAACAATTAATTTCAGACAATTTACGCACACACATCCCACAATCGCCGAGCGTAAAAAAACTCACTGTTACCTGACTAGATCCCGATCGTTCAACACTTAATTTGGACAATTTCCCTTCTTATATCGTCCCAGGCCCGTTTCAATTTCCTTTTACCATCTCACAGCGCCAAACACTATCGCTCTGAGTTGTTTTTGCAATGAGGAACAAGGTTGAATAGTGCAAGAACTGCTGGTCATTTTATGACCGTTTTCATGGTGTACAGTGCACGTTATTCGTTGGTTCTGGAGAGGTATGATGTCCTGTTGACCAGTCGCCCGATTGTGTCATGAGGATGGCCAAATCATCGTTTGAAATTGGTTGTATGCGCATTCTTCCTGCACAGTGTATTGCCCAATGACAACCCGTTACCATGCCACCGTGTTGAGCTCGTACCTGTGTGCTGGCTGTTTGTCGTTTTGGGTGTAACGTGTTATTCATAACTATTGCGTTTTCCATTATTACCTCCGTCGTATGCTTGGTATTGCAATGATATATTTGCAATTATATTTCATCACCCCGCCGCAATGCTTATATGCACAGTCGTGCCATATGGTTTGCGCGCGGCCGTCCACCATATATCATATCACATCATGTGCGCGTTTTGTGCCTTCACTTATAACTTATAACATATACCATATGTTATGCTCCATTGTTTTATATTCCATATATATTAACCTTATATCATATGTGCGTTGGGTTTATATAAATGACTATAACGCATTCATTATTTGAACTATGGTATATAGTTTGATATGATATAACTTTGATTTTCTTATAGCGCATGATTTTTTTTGGCTTATATGCACACCTTTATGATTTTAAAATGACCATCTTAGGTCATGTTTTAAATCATCACCATTACTAATGCTTGAATTGTATGTGCAGGTTGAAAAAGTTGTCCTAGCTTGGTCTTTATGCTTCTAAAGAAAAATACTTAGGGTTATAGGGAATATGTATAGGGGATTTGTATGGATGAAATGGAGTATGATGTATGGGGGTTATAGAATATAGGATATGAATGATAATGAATATCCTCAGGTACTAACTTCAACTTGATCAAAGACTAAAAATTTCTAAAAAAAATTTGAATTTCAAGCACATAATGACTATACATATACTCCCTTGGATGATGTCTGTATAGGTGGAACGAAATCAATTGATCAAATGTTGTAGATGGATTAAAAAGTAAACTTTTATTGCTGCTCCTTGTTCTCCATGCTCTGATTCTTGAATCTTTCAGGTCCCTTTGCAATGCTTATGGAATATGTACATGTTGTTTTGCCATTGACAGGTCCCTTCAGGTCCCTATGTTGACAATACAAGTTCTATTAATACTTCAGCTTTCCAGCTAAAATTCTGATGCAATGCTCCCCCTTGCTGAAGTTTTGACTTGTCCTCAAGTCAGTTGTGTGTGGAGAGTTTCATGCATTGAAATTATGTGAGAATAGTAGAACAAGAATATAGAATTCATAGAGTCCAAGTTGCCCTGGTTTTCCCCTATGAATTCGTGTTTGCTTGGTGCCAATTTCCTGGTTTTCACTAGCAAACAAATTATTTATTTTGTATGTTTTTTTTTTGTTTATTATTTTATTTTATTTTTATTCATCTACAAAACTGGAAGATGGCTGAGCCTGGTGTGCCATAATTTCCAGTCTTGTATCTTCTACCAGTTGTTTCATAAATGCTTCCTTACTAATAGGCATATTATAAACTTTGAGCCTATGTCCATTCACTACAAATGAGGTGGAGTCTTGGTCAATTGTCTTGATCTTTACTGCTCCATTATCAAAGATTTCTTCAATTTCATATGGGCCTAGCCAGTGTGTCGTAAACTTTGCTTTGAAGTCTTCGAATTTGGATTCAAAAAGTAAGGCCCAATCTCCCCTGTGAAATGTCTTTGTTTTGATACATTTGTCGTGCCACTTCATTCTTTGTTGTTGCACCAATGTGGTATGTTCTATAGCTTGTTGACAGTGCTCATTCAATTGGTTCAATTCCATAATCCACTGTTGTTGTGCTTCAGTCAAGTCCAGTCCTAGTTCAACTGCTAGTCTGTATGTTTGTATCTGAAACTCTATAGGCAATAAGGCCTCTTTGCCATAGACCAACTGATATGGACTAAAACCAGTTTTGTTTTTCCATGTGATTCTGTAGGCCCATAGTGCATCCTTTAACTTTTCAGACCAATCTCTTCTATTCAGCTGTACTGTTTTAGTCATGATATTTTCTAGGACTTTATTTGTGGATTCCACCTGACCATTTGCTTGAGGGTGATATGGTGTAGACTTCCTGTGTTTGATCTTGTATTTCTCTGTTAGATCCCGTACCAGCTTTGATGTAAATTGTGTTCCTTGATCTGTTACAATCTGTCCAGGTACTCCGTATCTTACAAAGATTTCTTCAAAGAGAAAGGTGACCATGGTATCTTCTGTTGCTCTGCTCACTGCTTTGGCCTCCGCCCATTTGGTTACATAGTCCGTGCATACTAGGATGTACCTCTTTCCATTTGATGGTGGATTAATAGGTCCAACAAAGTCAAGTGCCCACTGCTCAAATGGTTTTATGAGGACTTGTGGCTTGAGCGACATCTCATATGATGTGATTGGTCTCCCTGTTCTTTGGCAACTGTCACATTGCTTGACATATGCCTTAGAGTCTCTGAAGATAGATGGCCAGTAATAGCCCAATTGCTGCACCTTATATGCTATTCGTTTGTCTGCAAAATGACCACCACATGGTTCATCATGACATGCTCTCAGAATGTCTAATATTTCATCTTCTCGCACACATTTTCTAATCATTAGATCTGAACCAGTATAAAATAAATCACCATTTACCCAACTATATCTAGAACTTTCTCTAACAATTTTCTTTCTTTGCTTGCTAGTGAATTGAGTTGGAAATTTTCCAAATGACAAATAATTTGCAATGTCCGCAAACCATGGTGTTTTTACTGTTATGGCAAATAGATGTTCATCTGGAAAGTTGTCTACAACTGGATTTGGGTCGTCAGGTGATTGTATGCGGGACAGAAAGTCAGCCACTTGATTTTCTTTGCCTGGCCGGTCTTGTATTGTGATATTAAATTCTTGCAATAACAGTAACCATCTTGTGATTCTTCCATTGGTGATGGGTTTATTCATCAAGTATTTTATTGCTGAAGGATCTGTATGAATGAAAACTTGATATCCTGTTATATAGTGCCTGAATTTATTTACTGCATGTATGACGACTAACATTTCTTTCTCTGTGACTGTGTAGTTCAATTCTGCATGTGTTAGATTCTTACTTATAAAGTATATTGCATAATTGAACAAGTTCTCTTTCTGCCCAAGAGAGGCACCTATCGCAGTATCTGATGCATCAGTGGAAATATGAAATGGCAAAGACCAGTTTGGCCCACGAAGAATGGGTGCCACTGACAATTTTTCTTTTAAAATTTGAAATGCATTTTGACAACTATTTGTCCATTGAAATTCAACATCTCGTGCTAATATTTTGAACAGAGGTTGGGCTATTTTACTAAAGTTTTCAATGAATTGTCTATAGTAGCCTGCATAGCCCAAGAAACTCCTTACCTCCTTTTGTGTTGTGGGTGGCATCAGGTTAACTAGGACTTGGATTTTGGCTGGATCCACCTTAATTCCTGAAGCGGAAATATGGTGTCCTAGAACTATACCTTCTGTCAACATCATATAGCATTTTTCGTTGCTCAATGACAAATTTGTCTCTATACATCTTTTCAAGACTTTCTCAAGATTGTTGAGGAAATCATTATATGTGTTTCCATAAACTGTGAAGTCATCCATGTAAACCTCTACACATTCATGGACTAGATCAACAAATATTGCAAGCACTGCTCTTTGAAAAGTTGCAGGTGCATTGCATAAACCAAATGGAAAAACATTATATGCATAGGTTCTCCATGGGCAAATAAATATTGTCTTGTCTTGGTCTTCTGTTGCTATTTCAATCTGGTTGTATCTGCTAAACCCATCCAAGAAAGAGAAAAATTTCTTTCCAGCCAAAGAGTCTAACACCTGGTTAATGAATGGTAGAGGAAAATGATCTTTTTAATGTGGCTTTGTTTAATTCCCGATAGTCTACACATACCCTCCACTTTCCATTTTTCTTTGGTACAATAACCAGTGGAGAAACCCATTGACTATCTGAAATAGGATAGACGAATCCAGCATTTAATAATTTTTGCTGTTCCTCTTTCACTATTTCTTTCATCATAGGATTCATTCGTCTTTGAGGTTGTCTTACAGGTTTGAGTTGATCATTTGTATAGATGTGGTGGATACATGTGCTAGGATGGATGCCTTGCATATCAGTATAATCCCAGGAAAATGATTTTGAGTATTTTTGTAGTAATGCAATTACCTCTTGTTCTTGTGTTGATTGCAACTGGTTCCCAATGTTTAAATGTTTTCCAGGATATACCTCAATTGCTTTTATTGTTGGATTGGAAATTGTGTTTACAGGAAAGATGTCTATAAAAGAATTCCGCAAAGTTTGAACAGTACAAGTTTCTTGGAAACACTGATTCAAAAGGTCACTTGCAGCGTCATATTGGACTTCTCTAAGCTGCTCTGAAATACTTGGTTCCGAAATTAAAAGATCCATTAAGTCTTCATTCTCTTCCTCTTCTCTAAAATCAAAGAATTGATTGATACTTAAAACTGATTTAGTTTGTTGTTTTTCTTGAGTTTCAAGTGCTGATTCTAAAGAAGTTAATTGTGCAGGTGAATAAAGAGAAATATGTTTCCTCTCATCTCCATGTGAAATAATCATGCTTCCTGATCTGCATCCTATGAAGGCATCAACGGTAGCTAACCATGGTCTGCCTAAGATTAGAGGATGTCCTCCCAAATTTGTTTTTGGTTGCAGGATAAGGAAGTCAACAGGATACTCCCATGAATCCAAAGAGACTATGATATCTTCTAATATTCCTTCCGGAACAACTTTAGATCTGTCTGCTAGTTCTAAAATTTTAGAAGTTGATCTAATGTTGTTTAATTGCAATGTTTTCATTGTCTCCATTGTCATTACATTTATAGTTGCTCCCAAGTCTATTAATGTGTTTGGTACTGAGAAATTATTTATTGATATACTAACCATAGGGATACTGGGATCAATACATTTTTCTACAATAGTTTGCGTAGACATGAGGCTTGCTAGTTTACCAATGACTTGGATTGTAGTGGGATCCTTCTTCTTTTTCCCTGATTTCTTAATGCATAATTCCTTTATTGTTTTAGAATATATTGGTATTTCTTTAATTGCCTTCAACAAAGGAATTTTTACATAAGCATTTTTTAACTCATCTAAAATATCAAATTCAGGAAGGGTTATTTCTTTTGGTTGTTCCACTAACCTTTCAGGATAAGGTGGTGTTTGAGTTGTAATCGTTTTTCCTTTCTGAACTTGTATTTCAGTTTGTGATTTTTCAGGTGATTCTCCTTGTTCAGTTGGTTCTTCTACGATTGGCGAAGAATCCTTTTTAAGCACTTTACCAGACCTTAAATGGACATCATTTAGAGGAAGAATAGAATATGTCGGAAAATATGCTGCTTCCTCTACAGTGTATGCAGACTTGTCCACTTTGTTATTTGGATTTGTCACTGGTTGGGTTGGTAATTGAGTTGGTCTGGGTTGGTTTGAGGGTAGCTGTAACTGTTGTGGTTGAGTCAACAATGGTGGTGGATTCTGCTGTTGAAATGGCATGGATGGTGGATATGCAGAATTTTGTTGCAGAAATGGCATGGATTGTGGATATTGTGGATATGGGAATGGCTGTTGGTATTGTTGCTGGTAATGTTGTTGATACTGTTGAGGTGGCTGGTTTCCATAACCATATTCTCTCCAACCTTGTGTAAGTTGTTGTGGATATTGTTGTGGAGGCCAAGCTTGCCATGGCATTGGAGGAGTCCAAATATTTTGAGGTGGATAGAGGTAATTTTGTTGAGGGAATTGTTGTGGATTTTGTTGAGGCATCCTAGGTTTCCATGGTCTTCGTGGTGCTACATAATAAAAACCTTCTATTCCTGGCACTTCTTCCATTGAATTCATTTGTAATTCTTTTAATCTTAGACAATTTTCCGTGGAATGATTTTCTGTACAAAGACCACATACCTGAATACTATCCAAAGGGCATTTTCTCAATGGATGTTTCTTTCTACATTTGGAACAAAAGATTGCTAAAGCTTGTTCTTGTTCTTCTTTCTTCTTGTTTGCCTTAAGAACATCCACTTGTGTTCCTAATGTACTTAAGAGGTCTGTTTAAAATTTTTCCAATAGGCTCCCTATTTCGGCTCTTGTGATCCCTCCTACAGCTAACTTTGCTGCTTTTGAACTTACTTCTCGTTTTCCAGTTTTTGACCTTCCTCTAGAATACTTTTGACATAACTCAACAATTTCTTCGAATGGAAGGTTTGAAATGTCTCCTTTACCCATTACATTCAAAATGTCAAGGTATTCATCCCTTACACCCTTGAGAAAGATTGTTCGAATGGTTTCCTGATTTAAAGAGTGTTGTTTAGATTTTTGTAGATTATATGCAAATCTTTCCAAATATTCCTCTAAACTTTCATCTTCTTGTTGTGTCATTCTGAAAACATCTTCCTTGGAATCTCTAGATCTACAATAAGCTTGATATTTTTTAAGGAAGATTGATCTCATCTCATCCCAAGAATTTATTGTTTGTTCTCCTAAACCCATGAACCATTTTAAAGCTGCTGCTTTCAATGTTGCAGGAAAAAGACGAAGTTTATGAATATCATCAGTGTATCCATATGTTCTACATAAAATATCAAATTCGAACATAAAAGCATCAGGATCTTCTGTGGACATTCCATAAAAATTTGGCAATACAAAAGGTGGAATATTTTTCATTTTCACTTCTTCTCCTAATATTGCACTTGTGTCTACTATTGGAAAGCCAAAGGTAGCCTCATGATCACTACCATCTTCTTGTCTTTTCCGATCATTTTCCATCTTCCTATCATTTTCTTGTTTTGCCTCCTCCTCTCTTTTCCTTCTCCATTCCCTTTGTTGTCTTTCATACTCAATTCGTTTCTCAGGAGTGAAGATAACTGATCCATGTCCTTCTTCTGCCATTGACTTAGTTGTTTCAATTTTGGGTGAAAATTCAGGTTGTTCAAAGACAGGTTGACTTATAGATGGAAAAACAGATGGTTTTCCTTTGATAATTTCCTTTTGTTTTCCTGAAGTTGATGGTTGTTTTTGTTTTGCTTCCCAAGCTAACAAAGTTTGCCTCTCAATCAAAGTTAATCTTTGGCCAGTTCTTTGTTTTTCTAGCAATTCCTCAATTCTTGGATTACCAGTAACTGGGGTGTTTGATGATCCTATCTCTACTTGTGGGGGTTTTTTAATAAATCTACCTTGAGGATCTCTAAATCTAGGCATAAAGAAACATAATTAAAGAAAATAAATGTAACTAATGTTTTTGTTTGATTTGGATTTTATCTCTCTATTGACTATGCCGATATTTGCCTCCCCGGCAACGGCGCCAAAATGTTGAGCTAATTTATGTATCTAAACTAACACAATTATTTCTTATCAATCCGAGTTGTTTATGCTTTAAGGCAAGTTCACTATATGTGAAGATCAGATATAATCAAACCTTGAAAGATAAGTTATTCAAAAGCTTAAAGCAATACATCCTACAACTTCTAATTCAATTAGTTTAAAGCAGAGGAAAAATATTGAGATGGTTCTTGACTCAAGAAGTCCACCTTTGCCTCAACTACCACTTAATGAATCAGAGATTAAAATCAAGAACTTAAGATGGATAAATTGTTAATGAAAGAAGCTCTTAACTTAAGGGACACATAAAGTATTTCATCATAATTTATTCATCTCAAAACCAAAATCACAATAAGAAACTACTTGCATGCAAACCAAAGAAACTAGTTTTAATTCATCATTTTAGTAGAAGAGATGCTCAACTTGAACACTTGTTTTCTTCAACTTAATAAAGTGATGAATAAGCTAAGAACTAAAGCAATCAATCACCATGCATGAACCATAAAGCAATCTGAAATAAAGCTTTGAAAAACCAGTTCTACACTAAATAGATTGCAAGAAATGAAACTAGTTAACAAGGAAATGTACTTAGCTTGGAGTGGGGGCCCTCCACCCTTGCCTTGCACACTTGAGAAGTGATATAAAAAGCTCAAATCAATTACACATCCATATCATTGAGCAGCAAAATAATAATAGCACAAGTCTTCAAATTAACTCCTCAATCCAAAAGTGTCACAGCATAAAAGTATAATAAGTCAATACATAAGCCATCAAAGTTGTGGCTCTTAAATAAGAAGTCTCATGAAACAAACTGATCTACATTCACTCTAACAAACCCATCTACTCTAATCCATCTATACAAGTTGAATTCACTACTCCCATCCCAAGAAATATGATCAATCCCATAGAATCTCAAAACTTCCCTATTTCTATGGGATTTTGGAATGACTAGTCATGATTGACTAGCACCAAATGGGCCTAATAAAGCTTGTTCTGTTTGAACCAAGCATAGGTGGCTTAGTCCTAGTTCCCAAGCTTTCCATTCATGTATTCAGTTCATGCCCAAGTGTCCTACAACCACATCAACCGTAGAGTGATTACGGGAATTTCTGAATATGCCAAATTTGCACTTAAAATCAAACTTTCATAAAAACTTTAGAAATTGACAAATTAAAGCTAAATACCTGAATGGATATCAAATATGCATAAAAATGGAATGAATGAAGTGAAAATGGATGATAAATAGATGGATTATTAAGTTTCTTAGAGCAAAATAAGACCAAAACTAAGGCCCAACATCTCTCCCTTGGTTATCATCAAGCATGTCCCCATACTTGCTTACTCCTCTTGGATCTTGTTACTTCTGTAGTAGATGTTGTACCTATAGATGTTTCCCTGGCCAAACAATCCAATCTTGATTCATGCCTTTCCTTGAACAAAGCTTCTTTAACCTTCTATTTCTCATATTTTGCCTGGCACATATTTTTGTTGAGGGAATTGTTGTGGATTTTGTTGAGGCATCCTAGGTTGCCATGGTCTTCGTGGTTCTACATAATAAAAGCCTTCTATTCCTAGCACTTCTTCCATTGAATTCATTTGTAATTCTTTTTATTTTAGACAATTTTTTGTGGAATGATTTTCTGTACAAAGACCACATACTTGAATACTATCCAAAGGGCATTCTCTCAATGGATGTTTCTTTCTACATTTGGAACAAAAGATTGCTAAAGCTTGTTCTTGTTCTTCTTTCTTCTCGTTTTCCTTAAGAACATCCACTTGTGTTCCTAATGTACTTAAGAGGTCTATTTTGAAGTTTCCCAATAAGCTCCCTATTTCAGCTCTTGTGATCCCTCCTGCACTTGACTTTTCTGCTTTTGAACTTATTTCTCGTTTTCGAGTTTTTGACCTTCCTCTAGAATATTTTTGACATAACTCAACAATTTATTTGAATGGAAGGTTTGAAATGTCTCCTTTACCCATTACATTCAAAATTTCAAGGTATTCATCCCTTACACCCTTGAGAAAGATTGTTCGAATGGTGTCCTGATTTAAAGAGTGTTGTTTAGATTTTTGTAGATTATATGCAAATCTTTCCAAATATTCCTCTAAACTTTCATCTTCTTGTTATGTTATTCTGAAAACATCTTCCTTGGAATCTCTAGATCTACAATAAGCTTGATATTTTTAAGCAAGACTGATCTCATCTCATCCTAAGAATTTATTGTTTGTTCTCCTAAACCCATGAACCATTTTAAAGCTGCTGCTTTCAATGTTGCAGGAAAAAGATGAAGTTTATGAATGTCATCAATGTATCCATATGTTCTACATAAAATATCAAATTCAAACATAAAAGCATCGGGATCTTCTGTGGACATTCCATAAAAATTTGGCAATACAGAAGGTGGAATATTTTTCATTTTCACTTCTTCTCCTAATATTTCACTTGTGTCGACAATTGGAAAGCCAAAGGTAACCTCATGATCACTACCATCTTCTTGTCTTTTCCGATCATTTTCCATCTTCCTATCATTTGCTTGTTTTTCCTCCTCCTCTCTTTTCGTTCTCCATTCCCTTTGTTGTCTTCCATACTCAATTCTTTGCTTAGGAGTGAAGATAACAGATCCATGTCCTTCTTCCACCATGGGCTTAGTTGTCAATTTTGGGTGAAAATTCAGGTTGTTCAAAGACAGGTTGACTTATAGATGGAAAAACAGGTGGTTTTCCTTTGATAATTTCCTTTTGTTTACCTGAAGTTGATGGTTGTTTTTTTTTTCTTCCCAAGCTAACAAAGGTTGCCTCTCAATCAAAGTTAATATTTGGCCAGTTCTTTGTTTTTCTACCAATTCCTCAATTATTGGATTACCAGTAACTGGGGTGCTTGATGATCCTATCTCTACTTGTGGGGGGTTTTTAATAAATCTACCTTGAGGATCTCTAAATATAGGCATAAAGAAACATAATTAAAGAAAAGAAATGTAACTAATGTTTTTTTTTTATTTGGATTTTACCTCTCTATTGACTATGCCAATATTTGCCTCCCCGACAATGGTGCCAAAATGTTGAGCTAATTTATGTACCTAAACTAACACAATTATTTCTTATCAATCCGGGTTGCTTATGCTTTGAGGCAATTTCACTATATGTGAAGATCAGATATAATCAAACCTTGAAAGATAAGTTATTTAAAATCTTAAAGCAATACATCCTACAACTCTAATTCAATAATTTAAAGCAAAGGAAAAATATTGAGATGGTTCTTGACTCAAGAAGTCCACCTTTACCTCAACTACCACTTAGTGAATGAAATATTAAAATCAAGAACTTAAGATGGATAAATTGTTAATGAAATAAGATCTTAACTTAAGAGACACATAAAGTATTTCATCATAATTTATTCATCTCAATACCAAAATCACAATAAGAAACTACTTGCATGCAAACCAAAGAAACTAGTTTTAGTTCATCATTTTAGTAGAAGAGATGCTCAACTTGAACACTTGTTTTTCTTCAACTTAATAAAGTGATGAATAATATAAGAACTAAAGCAATCAATCAACATACACGAACCATAAAGAAATCTGAAATAAAGCTTTGGAAAAACCAGTTCTACACTAAACAAATTACAGGAAATAAAACTAGTTAACAAGGAAGTGTACTTAGCTTGGAGTGGGGGCCCTCCACCCTTGCCTTGCACACTTGATAAGTGATATCATAAGCTCAAATCAATCACACATCCATAGAATTGAGCAGAAAAATAATAATATCACAAGTCTTCAAATTAACTCCTCAATCCAAAAGTGTCACAGCATAAAAGTATAATAAGTCAATACATAAGCCATCAAAGTTATGGCTCTTAAATAAGAAGTCTCATGAAACAAACTGATCTACATTCACTCTAAAAAAACAATCTACTCTAATCCATCTATCCAAGTTGAATTCACTACTCCCATCCCAAGAAATATGACCAATCCCATAGAATCTCAAAATTGCCCTATTTCTATGGGATTTCTGAATGACTAGTCATGATTGACTAGCAACAAATGGGCCTAATAAAGCTTGTTCTGTTTGAACCAAGCATAGGTGGCTTAGTCCTAGTTCCCAAGCTTTCCGTTCATGTATTCAATTCATGCCCAAGTTTCCTGCAACCACATCAACCATAGAGTGATTACGGGAATTTCTGAATATGCCAAATTTGCACTTAAAATCAAACTTTCATAAAAACTTTAGAAATTGACAAATTAAAGCTAAATACCTGAATGCATAACAAATATACATCAAAATGGAATGAATGAAGTGAAAATGGATGATAAATAGATGGATTAGTAAGTTTCTTAGAGCAAAATAAGACCAAAACTAAGGCCCAACATTGGTTTATCAATTTAGGGTCTCTTTGAAACTATTTTGGCTTTGTTTTGGGGCATCTATCCTCAAGTTCTTGCTCTTATTTTTTAGATTTGTCTTTATGTTGGTTATTATAGTTTGGATCTACATCATATTTTATTTACAACCCTTGTTTGATATCTATTTAAAATATAAATTAGGGCCTTTATATTGAAGTGGAACTCATTTATTTCCATTTTTTGTGCTTTCATTAAAATTGTTTTGCTTGAATTCTGACCTTGGGTGCTTGAATCGGCTATAAATATTATGAATCTATTTAGTATTATCAATTGTAGTTGATAATTGTATAATATCTAAATTTTATTTTCCATTGTGAGTTTGGTCCATTCATTAGCCAAACTTTATGGTTTTGTTAAAGCCTTCTTCTCCTTATTTGCTAGGGTTTTTCTCCTCAAGAGATGGATTTCTCTTGTGAGTTATGGTTTTTCCACTTTATCTACAACTCAGATCTGGTTTTACTATATTTGATTTTTGAATTTGGATTTATTTTGGTTTCTTTCTCTTTGTTGAGTGATCTTCCAATTCAAGTGATCATTTAATTTGTTATTTCTTGCTATTGTTTGCTTATGGTGGTGTTTTTTCTTTTACATTATTGTGGTTCTGTGAATTATGAATTAAAAATTTAATTTGTGTGTACTTTATCTATTATTAATTGTATATATTTATGTTTTCTTGTTCCCATTCAATATTTCATGGTCTTTCCTATTATTAGGGCTTTGTTTTGACTCTATAGAATGTTGCCTATGATTAAGACATTGCATTACTACCCAATCTTGTTTGTGTTTCCTTCTTATTTCCACTTTCTGGATTTCTTGTTGATTTATTGAAAGTGTTTTTTTAGCATTCATTCCAAGCTTTAATGTTTTTTGAATGATTTGCGTTCTAGCCTGAGTACACTTTCGCCTCTTTTGAGATTTTGTTCTTTGAATTGTATTTTGGGTCTAGATTTTTTTAATGTATTTGGGGATTTAATTTTAGGATAAGTCAAGAGATGCATTTGGTAGGTGTTTGTTGGATTTGGAAAAGTGAAAAATACTCTTTCTATTCTCGAGTTAGTTTTCATCGAATTTGGAAAAACAAAAAAAAGGGAGTGTGAAGCGAACAAAGTTCCTTCTACATATTAATTACTCCAAAACACTTGGAGTATAAAGGTATTCATGAGGATACAAATATTATATATTAAAATGTCTAAATAAGAATGATTTTATAATGAGAACGAGAGGCTTGCTTATATACCAAGCAAGTGTCTCTTCATCGAGTGTCATGCCTCATTTAGACATGACTCTTCAACCTAATTACTAATTAACTAATAATTATTTATGGTTATTATCATTTACATGATTTTACATTATTTATTATATATTTATTCATAATATTTCCTTCCTCCTCAGAAAGCTTTGTCCTCAAAGCTTGTTAATGAAAAAGGCTTGATCTCTTTTTTTGCCTCAAATATCTTTCTGTCTCGAAACTGTTATATTGTCGATATATGTTGATATGATCTTCTAAGTGACAAATAAAATTGTAGCACTAAGAAGGGATCAGACCATCCCAGATTAATATTCTGTGTAATATTCTTATCACTAGAAATTTGTAATGATTTACCATCACAAGACTGGATCGAGGTTACATCATTATTCTCTAGAAAATCAGTTTGTTGTTTCAGTTCTGAATGGTGCATAAATGTACCTTCATTGAGTTGTCTACTCTTGTGATTCAGATGTCAATATGGAAATTTTTTCGTTTGACTTTCCCTTATTGGGCATGTGGAAATTTTTAGATTTTCTTCTAGCAAAGATGTTGTTGAGTTGCTTATGGAACATTCTCTTGGGATGTTCATTGTGTGAAGTGAAAAATATAATTGTGTCGTTTCTTCAACTGACTTGTCTTCTTGAGTTTTCATATTCACTGGATCAATATTTGTTACCTTATTTTCAACTTGAACTGTTGCGACTAGAGATTTCGACACTTCTTCTTTAGTGAATTGTTCTAACTTGTCTTTTAATTCTTTTTTATCATCCTTAAGTTTATTAATTTGAGTTAGTAGACTTCGATTGTGGTTTATTAGACTTAAAAGTTCTTTGGTTTCTAATTTATCAACCTTATTTTCAGTGTTTTGAATTTTAAGCTTTTCATCTTAGGTTTCCTTTTCTTGTTATAATAAGTGCTTCTTCAGTTCTTTCTTTGTGACCTTAGTCTTCTTCACATGTGCAATAATTTTTTGACGTGGTCATTAAGACGAGAAATTTGTTCGTCTTTTTCCATTATTCCTTTGTAATGCATATCCACAAGATTATTATGTTCATGTTCTAACTCTTTCTTGTTTTGCTGAAGTTTTATTATTTTTCCATTCTCTTGACCTTTTAGCTGCACTTTCTTGGTACACTGGCTTACATTGACTTGTGGCAGTGATGATGGACATTCAACTTGGAATATGGATTCCATTTTCCTTCTCTCCTCATTAAAATTAGCATGTTGTTCCTCAAGTTTTGTCATTAATTGTTATATATCTCTTGAGAATGATTGTTTTTGTTCATTACTTAGAGATTCCATATTTTTTTTTCCTTTTTCTTCACTTCTTTTAACTTTGAATGGATTTTTTTTTTTTTTAAGATTGACTCTATTTGTATTAGTTAATAATTTCGTCAATGATGCTTAACCAAATATATTATTAGTATCTCCAATATGTAACTATTTTCCTACTTTACTTTATAAAATATAACTTCAATATATATATATATATATATATATATATATTATATATATTTATATATATATATATATAGATAGATCCCTTTTTTAAACTCTTTCAATAATTTATTTATTTAAATAACATTGTTACTTGCCTTAAACATTATTTTTTTATTTTCTTTTTTTATTAAGACATTGTTGTAATATATTTTATACTAAATGCCCAAACTGAGGGGTTATTATTTTTTTTTATTTCTTAAACTTCACAAATGGTCAATTTTTCTGCCCTCAACCGTTGCAATCTTCCCTTGAGCAACGGTTAGCACTATATCACTTGATTAAAACGATGCCCTATATGGACAGATAATGACAAAATGGAATTAAAGGGAGTCCTTTGAACTAGATTTCGTCTGTGTGATTCGATGTATGGCCGAAGCAATGGGATGCATCTAGTTATGAAAGGATGGCATCTACTATTTGGATTGGATGGTAGAGACAATAGTGTTTTGGAGAATTTAGCATCTATGTATAAATACTAATTCCCTAGATAAGTAGTTGTATATAAAACAACGGTTTAAAGTGTTATAGACTTTTCCTATAAACAATAGATAAGATGAGAAGATAGAAGGCCTACATGTAGTTACGCTTTCCTCTTGTCTCCCTTGTACCGATTTTGTCACTCCTTCCCGTACTTAATCTGCTTGAGAAGTACCTTGTAAATGCAACAGAAGAAAAAAACCAATCAAAGCATACGATCTACTGAATATAAGTGAAAGGAATCAGATACAATTCACACATATAAGCATTATGAAACAATACAAACATATGGGAAAGATGTTCAAACACCTTATTAGATAGAAGAAGGAAATACAACCATTGGTGTCTGATTCAGAGCCATTCCTCCAGCTTGGATCCCATTCACATCACATCAAAAGCATGACAACCTTCTAGCATCACAATACTTACTTCGAAGCCAAATATCATAGTAGCATTATCTCCTTACAATTCAACATAGTCTAGCCCCTGATCATTAGATGAGTGTTAAATTTATAGGAGGATGAAGGAGGTTTTGTCATTAATGGTGGCATTGAATGGCTTTCCATACTTAGAATTAGTTCCATGGAGGAAGGGATGAGAGGATAGGATGCACCTTAGCTCATTCCTCATCCATTTTCAAGCTCATAGGAGTTGATAAGTCAGGGAATCTTCTAGATGACTCCAAAAGGTAAGAATATTCCCCAAACCCTATGTGAATTTCAATAATTTTCACCCAACGTAGGTGAAAGGAAGCCTAAGTGTTTTGTAGAGCACCCTCGCAATGGACTCAACTTCTCTACAGTGCGCCTTCATAAGGGCTTGCCTACGCTGGTCCCTCTAGACGCTATTTCTTGTGTCTTCAAATCATGAAACTTCCTGGGAAGGAGGCATTCAAAGGGGTGACTTGTTTAGGGCATGAAGCAACTAAAATTAGGGTTTGATGAGCCCTAAAACACTGATCTAAATGTTGGAATTTGATGTGCCCAAATGGATCTGTAATAAATAGTTAATGGTAGTAGAAGACCAATGTGGTGATGCTAATCGCAACAATGGGTAGCCGCAACAAAGGAATGAAGGTTGTTTGTGGCACAACGATTGTTGCAGGGTGCAATTATATTGTGAGGTGGCGACTTGTCCCTGAGGTGGATAACCATCTGTTGGTCAAGGCAAATGTGTACAATGGGTGTGATTATGTTGTGGAGTAATAACCTGTTGATAGCAAATGTGAGTGCAATAGTGGAGATGACGGTCTGGTTGAATTTTGAGGTGGAGTAGTCAGGTCATTGAGGTTGGTGTGACAATTTCTAGAGGCAGCCAATGACAGAGACAATGGGCTTTGCGATCAATTCATTGCAGTGCTCACATGCCATCGACTATTGCATGTTACAATTACAATGGCAACAACATGATCAATGAAAATGACTAAGCACTTGGTCGAGCACTAGTGGTAGCATATTGTCGACGAATGCTTCTTAGTTGCGAGGAAAATAGTCGGGCGACGACTGCTCCGATACAAGGAAAATAGTTTAATGGTGATGTTATTCTATCATAAACACCAAGGTTGCACGAAACCCTTCGACAGTGACCACTACATTGTTCTGGCAAGGATAGTTGTGGTCAATGTCAATTAATTGTAATTTATTCTTATTTATTTATTTTAACCTTGTACTCTTTTTTTATTTTTAATCTTTTTTTTCTAATATTTTTTTTATATTTATGTTCTCTTCTTTTCTTTAAATAATCTTTTTGTCTCTTTATTTATTTTTGTTTTTAGTTTTATTTATTTCTTTCCTTATTTCTTTCTTTTTAATTAATTTTATGGCCAAAATCCCGAATGACGAAATGGTGAAATGGAGAAAACTCTAATTGTAGCGAAACGCTTGAACTGCAACAACAATAAAGTTGACAAAGAGTTGATTGCCAAGGTCCTAGGTCGTAGAGAGTGGCTCTATGCAACAGTGAAGTAGCTATAGGATCGATTTTTTTGATACCAAATGAAGTGAACAAAGTTCGTTCTATAGATTAATTACTTCAAAACACTTGGAATATTGATATATCGATGAGGATACCAATATTATATATTAAAATGTTTGAATAAGAATGATTTTACAATGAGAATGAGAGGCTTCTTATATACCAAGCAGGTGTCTTTTCATGGAGAGTCATGTGACATTTAGACATGAATCTTCAACCTAATTACTAATAGACTAATAATTATTTATGGTTATTATCATTTACATTATTTTGCGTTATTTCTTTTATATCTATTCATGACAAATTGCATCTTCATATAGTTGCATTTAGGGACCTACCAATAAGATTCCATCACAATATCTATGTTTCACAATGTTATCCAACTAAGTAAATAATAACCACTAAAATAAATGCTTTAATAAAATAAAAAGACTCTTCATTTCTTTTATGCCATAGTACACATACATTAACTTAGGGTAGGCTTTTGGAGCTAGGTGTATGAGTAAACTACTCCAAGACCCTAAAAAAAACTAAGTAGCCTATGGTAGGGAGATTAAAAATCCTCCATAATTGCATCATCAAAACAAGAGGATGTCATAAACTTGTTTGAAAGGTAGTTCGGGTTAGGTCATAACATGAGTGGTCCTCCTCGAGGCTACCAAACTCATGGAAGTGAATCCCATGTCGCCAAATAACCACCTGAAATCCCAATATTCATGTTCCCCCATGGGACAAAGATACCTTAGTGGCCATTCCTATGAATAACACCCTATAGGTGGCGGTTGTGCACAACAACCATTCCTCTACCCCACCTTCCCCTCTACCTCTCTTCTTTTGGAGTTGAGATCCTACAAGTAAGAAGTTGTTTGGAAGTACATCATTAACATAGTACTAGGAATGATATGTGTGTGACAACCCTTTAGGTGTTTTTTAGTGTGTGTTATTTTGTCTGAGTCAGTAATTCGTATTTATAGGTATTTTACTAGCTTGATTTGATTATAACATATTTATTCACTCTTGCTAAAGCCAGACACTATCAGTCATGTTAAGTCTGAGGTCTATCTCCTAAGAGAGGTTAATAATTGAATCCTTCTCGTAGGGTTGCTATTAGTACTCAAGAACTATACCAGCCTATATTTGTCCAATAACAGTAGGCTTTTGGAGCTAGGTGTATGAGTAAACTACTCCAAGACCCTAAAAAAAACTAAGTAACCTATGGTAGGGAGATTAAAAATCCTCCATAATCGCATCATCAAAACAAGAGCATGTCATAAACTTGTTTGAAAGGTAGTTATGGTTAGGTCATAACATGAATGGTCCTCCTCGAGGCTACCAAACTCATGGAAGTGAATCCATGTCACCAACTAACCACCCAAAAGCCCAATATTCATGTTCCCCCATGGGACGAAGATACCTTAGTGGCCATTCCTATGAATAACACCCTATAGGTGGTGGTTGTACACAAAAACAATCCCTCTGCCCTACCTTCCTCTCTACCTCTCTTCTGTTGGAGTTGTGATCCTGTTAGCACCCAGGTTGTTCCCTATGACTCCCAAGGGAATACGGCCGAGGTAACCAGTAACCAATCTTTGGATTACAGCTTCTAGCCTAACTGTAATCAGAGAGGGCTCTCTCTTTAAGGTTTGTCTATATTTTGTGAATATATTAGGATAGTTATGAAATATAGGTTTTTGTTTTGTGTTTGGTTGGAAGGATGTCTTTCTGTGCTTAAAGTGGAGATCTGCAGATAAAGTTAGTCCATTGGGCAATGGAGTCTGTGGCTACTGGTTTCTTGAAATCTTGATTTTGAGCAGCTGGAGTTACAGGACCATTTAGATATTTCATGAAACAAACTTGAAATTGTGATAATGGACTGTAAACAACCAGTGAAAAGCAATTAAGAATTTTTCACTAAGCTGGGGTGTGAGAAAGGGATGTATTCCTCAGGAGCAAACTTGAATTCCTGAAACAATAATCACTGTGAAGACATAGTGTGAAAGGGTAGCAATTAAGAATTACGCTTTCATTACTATAATTGAAGAAAAAACATTCAAAATAACTTAGATTGAGTTTAGGGTAATCTGTGATTAAGTCCTGGAACTATTTTTTTTCCTTGCTATTAACTGTAAAACACAGGAAATATGAAAGAGATATGAAAGATAACAAAACACATAACAAAGAGTTGTAAGAGAAACTTATTGTGCCATGAGATACGCAGGAATCCTGCAACTTTCAGCTAAACACCAGAAAAAATCAAGCAACACAGAGCTTTGGAAATTCCATTATCTTTTCTATTACTTCTCTGAGAGTTACAGTAAAGGAAAAATAGAATAGATATGAACAATATCCGACATCCAACGTCCAACCTCTACTAACTTATGCGAGGGGGAATATATAGAAGTGTTTCATACAAAATATCTCAGGCATTGAGTCATCTGAGAGATAAAATATCTTCTTTAACTC
>APFE030879031.1:5760-37575 GCA_000404065.3 Pinus taeda
ATGGTTGTGAGCTCTGTCCCTACAGGCTCCCAAAATATGTGCCTATGAGGCTATTTTCCCTGGAGTACTACAGACAGCTTATAAACTCTGATCTAACACACTTTCACAATGCCAAGAAGAAAGCCAACCTAAAGTTCAGGGACCACCTAGGCCCATTTGTCATGAACAAAAAAGATGGTTGGCAAGAAGCTGATCAAATACTAGGACAACAGCTCAAACTCAAAAGAAGCTTCTGGTGGGTTCCTTATGACCCTGGAGGTTTCATTAATGCCAGGAGGGTCAAATATAGGCTGCTAGCCTATAAGCATTGCCCAATCCCACAAATACAACACTTTTCTAATCAAGATGAATGGGTGCCTGAATCAATAGTAGAGGAATTGACTCATGAAGAAATAATGGAGCAGATTGTAAAGGACTTGGAAAAAACTCTTGAATTAGACTCTTGTCAACAGGTCTTGTTCAAGCAACTAGTCCAAGCAGGAGAAGGCACCTCTACTGCTCTAGCTGCACAGGACACCCAGCAAGCTCCAACAACAACAACTACAGCAAAGGGAAAGGAGAAGATGGATGAACAGCAAGAGGTAGAGACAGGGCAGCCTAGCACATCAAAGAATCAGCAATCAGAGCAGGCCCCTCCACAGCAAACTGAACAAACTCAAAACCTAGTTTTGCAGACTCCTCTCAATGATGAGAGAGGGAAAAAGAGAGATAGAGAGGAGGTCACACCTCCAACAGGGTCATCACAGCAACCAGAGGCCAAGAGGCCGAGGATAGACCCTGAGACAAAAGAAGGAGACATAAGTGAAGAACTGGAAGAAAGCCACAGCAAAGAAAGGAAAACGAGCCAACAGACTACCACTAGCTCATTTCAGCTAGAACAGGCCCAACAGCATACCATAGAGGTGTCCTCCTCCAAAAAACAGGGCAAAAAACCAGCTACAGTCAAAGAAGGCTTCAAAGAGATCAAGGCACAAAATGAGTTGATAAGAGTGCAGCTCTATGAGCAATTCCTGAATACAACTCCAGCCAAAAAGAAAAGATTGATGGTTGCCTATGATCTGAAGGAGGAAAAGATGATCTTCACCCACCTGAAGCCTAAATTCCCACACTCAAAGACTCCAGCAGATTATTACAGGACAAATCTGGAGGTCTTTTCCAAAGACATACACCCCATGGATCAGATTGAGTTGCACAAACAGACTGGGGAAATGGTGTATGCAACACTTGCTGTTAGGGCAATGTTGGCCCATCAGCTAAAGGAAGCCTTGAAGAACACAAACAGGTAGCTTGATTTTGAAAGGTTGTCCTCCTCTGCAAAATACAATAGAATAAAGACTCTAGAGGACATAATAGTTGATTTGGGACATGACCCAAAGGATCCAAAGGGTGTTCGAGCCCTTATGAAGAAGAAAGAGGATGATATTGCTGCACTGAGAAGACAGGCAAAATTTCCTCCTACCATTCATCCTGAAACAACAGAGCTTGCACAAGAAAAGCAGGTAGATAATGCTATGGAGCTGCTTATGGTTATGAACCAAAGGATACTACAAATGGAGGCAGAATTAGAGAAATCTCTACAGGACAAGCAAGGGGAATCAGCCTCCCAGCCCCCTCAAACATCAAGAAATATCGAACCTGCCCCTCCAACATAAGCAACAGCAGCCCCTCCTGCTATTCCAGCACCTACTACAGCTACATCAGCAACAGGAGCAACAGTAGCAGCAGAATCCAGCATGGGCATGGAGGAGTTGATGAAGCCTATTAAAGAGCTGGAAACTCAAGTCACTGAAATAAATGTTGCCAAGGAAAAACTGGCCAAGCTGGAGGCCAGTTATGACAAATCAAAGATGACAGTGGCAGAAAAACAAAGAGAAATAAAGGCCTTGGAGGCCAAAGTGAAAACTCTGGAAAAAGAGTTGATGCTAGGTAAAACCCTAGCAGAAATAAAGACAATTATTTGGGCCAAAATTGGCCAATCTATACAGGACCAATGGAGGTCCATTCAGGCAATTTTTGAGCAGGTTGAGCTAATAGATGTAGCTCATGTGGAAATTCAGAGAGCCAGGATAGCCCTGGGAATAATGCCCGAGCAGGCCACCAGAATGATTCATTTCCTCAATAACCACACTAGAGAGGAACTGGTTGCTCTACAAATAAGCAACAAAACAGATACAATCCTCACAGCCAAAAAGGTATTGACCTTGAGGAATTTTACTCAAACATTGGAGAGGAAATGTCTAGAGATGAAAGCAGAGATAGATGAATTTAGAGAAAAAATGGCTATACTACAGGACAAAGGACTGCCAAGCCTAGTGACTAGCACAGGACAGCTGCTGTCATATAATCAGTATATGACAAGGATCAACAATTATGTTGAAAACCAGATCACATCATCCAGCAGCTCCACAGAAGAAGCAGGGCCTCCCTCTGGGCAATCTCTCTATGACAAGCTGGAAAATCTGTTCTTTATTGAACATGAAATAAATCATCTGTTTGAAGCCCCTCCAAACTTTTACAGACATACTGAGGCAGATGAAACAGTAGTAAAAATGAGGAGGCATCATCTACCCCCAGCTGATTGGTGGCAAGCAATGCTGGAGATTTTACCCAGATAATTCCACTTTGATTTTGCCTTTTTTGAGAAAAATCAAAGTTTACAGGTCGGTAGGCAGAACAACATACAGGTACAGCAAGCAGCCGTACAAATGACTCAGCAATGCACCCAGACAGCAGGCTCAATTAACGCAAAGTTAAAGGCACAGCTACAGCCTACTTTCCAGAGCCATAAAGTCAAATCTGTCTGACAGAAAAATATCAGCTATCTCAACATTAAATGCTATATTTATGTTATCATTTACTTTTTGTAAGAGAGTTGGTGGTGCAATTTATTGCACAATAACTCTCTACTGAGATATTTTGTTCCCTATTGTGTATATATATCCCCTAAGATAACGCGTTGAGGGTCGGTTGTAGTGTAATTCTTTCTGAAGAGCTCTATTGTATTCTGGAGACATTTTTGATAATACAAATTGCTGATGGAGATTTCTGGTTCCTGTGCTGTCTGAAGATGGATATGAAAAGCTCTGTTTAGTTGCAGAATTCCTGTGTCATTTTGCTGAATCAATAAGTTTCTCTTAACTGTGTATGTGTTTTCTATGTATTCCATAACTCTTATGTTTTCATAATCTTAGTAAGTAGAGAAAAAGAATAGCCTAGGATTTGTTTCAAACACCCTATGCTCAATCTCTATTTATAAATATGTTTTCTTCTAGATTAGCCATAGATATGAATTCTTAATTGCTCATGTCTGATCTAATCCTGTCATGGTGAATACTGTTTAAGAATTCTTAACTGCTCTTAAGCAATACCTTCATGTTTCTTCATTCAGCATAGTGAAATATTCTTAACTGCCTTTCACTCACTAATACCATAATTTCAACAACAAATCTGATAAATTGTTTCACATATGCCTAACTTGCTCTGCAGCAACACTCTGTCTTCATAAATCCACTTTCAAAAGCACAAATACCTCAACTCCATTGCCCAATGGAACAAACTATCCTGTAATTTGTATCTCAGTTCTATCTGAATTCACCAACCCACCAAATTCAAACAAAACAGTACACCATAACTAGCCTAAAAACATTCATCAACAAAGCTAAACTATAAAGAGAGAGCCCTCTCTAGTTACAGGTAGGCTAGGACCTGTAGCTAAAAGATTGGTCAGTGGTTACCTCGACCTTATTCCCTTTAGGAAGTAGGGAACAACCTGAGTGATAATAGAAGTGTTTACCATTACACTAGGATCAATTCTAATGTCCTCTTGTAAATGTGACTCTTTTTCTGTAAAGGCAGGGGTACCAAAAATAATTTGAGTAATTTGAGTCTCTGATGATGTTGAAACACAAGTTTCAAATAGATAACGAGAATTCAACCCAATTAAACGAGATCGTTTTTCCCTGAATCGTTTCGTTTTTGGAGTCAAATACGGTTGACTCACTAGTCTCTACGAATGACAGGGTTTTGATTGACTTTCTTCCACGATTGCGGATTACTTAATTAACTCAAAATTTAAAAGGGGAAAATGTTATTCCGAATTAAATAAATTTTATGACGCTTTGACACAACTTGCTTTTTCAATTTTTAAGAGTCGAGAAAAAGCTAAAGGTGACTCTAGTCGCCTTCAATTTTTAATGAGCCTGAAGTGAGAAGTGCTCAAATGGACCTTTTCTTTTAGGGAGTCGAAAAGGAACGTAAGTGACGACTCTGGAAATCTAGACAGAGGGATTACTAAATAAATCGCAAAACTACAATATACACCTTGGTGGTAAATTAAAGAGAAATTACCAAGGATTTTATGTACGGTAGTCAATCTTCCCGAATGTTGTGTTTAGTGAATTGTAATCAATAGGGCGGAAGACACGGATTCCTAAGGATAAAGGATATCAACCTATTATGGTCTCCCAATATATACTCAACGGTACGGGGAGCACAAGTCCATACTGGCACTTATTGTATCGAAGAGGAGAAATCAACCAACCTTCGATGAATATGATAGTTACCAGGTTTTACGACGCTGGAACACGTCTCTAGCCTAGACTTCTATATGTTTTGCATTAGGTTCCAAAGCATTTTTATGTTCCTTGAGGTTTATTTTAGAGTTTATCTTTCTTAGAAATTTGTCTTTCAAGGTTCACCATGTGATGTAGATGTAAAATTCCTAAATATGCAATCTAAAATGTTAAACAATCATTTGTTTTCTTTTAGCAATGAAAATCCTAGCTACTAAGGAAAGAAGAGTGTGATTCTTTCAACAGAGAGCAGAGAGCACACACTAAATGCACTTTTCCTAAATAATTTTCCACATGCAATCTAAATACAAATGCACATGCATGTATTTTTTTTCCACT
This sequence comes from Pinus taeda, assembly GCA_000404065.3. NCBI lineage: Eukaryota > Viridiplantae > Streptophyta > Pinopsida > Pinales > Pinaceae > Pinus > Pinus taeda. Next base: position 10,671 of record APFE030879031.1, read on the forward strand.
TCCTTAATGTGAGAATGACAAAAACAAAAACTAAGTACAAATTTGAACTATTTTCTTCAAAGCGACAATTCAACAATTTCTTTTCAAAAGGAAAGGAAGACTAAAATGAAACTTTCGATTTCGAATGGAAAACTATTTTCGACACTTCAAATATTGATAATTCAAATCAAATACAATGAAAAAGGACAATCAACTATCTAGAAGAGGAAGACTTTATGACACTCTTCTTGTTGACTCAAAACGACTGTTACGACACTTTTGAATCAAAAGACAACAGTTCGATTAGGCTACTTTTGACAAAGGAGGACTGCAGATGATGAAAAATACATAAACACAATTCACAAATCTTGATTAATGGAGGTTGAATAATGTAAATGAAGAAGGCTTCAACAATCATATACCGATCATAAGTAGCAAAACTACTGAATAGAGCTTAAAACAAGGAGGAAAAAAACAAATTCCAAAGATAGAAATAGTATCATTCAATCGTCGCACCTGTCCTTAAGGGAAACAGGGATGCATCTCACCTGCAAAAAACAGGAGGTGCGATGCATCTGAGCTACTAGTTACAGACAGTGTGATTGACCAGGGAACGAAACTGAGCTTGGTTTTGGCTCAAAATTTACAACTAAGTTTAGTGATTTAGGTTGAGCTATGATCGAAGGTAAAAACAAAGTATAGGGGTATGATCTTATGAGGTTAATGAACTACCACAAGGGCACTTAGGATGTTCAAAAGTCAGATGTTCAGTTCATAAACCAACTTAGAGATTGACTAAAGCAGTGTTGATCTACTTTGCAGTTGCATAGAAAAAGCAGTTCAAAGGCTAGCTAGCTTAACTTCAGCCTCCGTCTATAGTTTATAAAGCAAATAATAGTAAAAAACAAATAAACTAATCACTCCCCAGTGGAGTCGTCATTTTGTTTCTGAGAAAACTAGTGTCTATTTGATTTGCTAGTCCCACTAAGATGGGTAGCTATCTTAGAAACAAACAATTCAAAGTAACTTGTGTTTTCCTTTATGTATGATAGATAAGAGAGACGTAGAGAGCACCAACCTGAATCTTTCGCTTCACTCCTTGCTTGTTTCCTCTCTCCTTTGATAGAGCTTGCCATGCCTTTCTCACTTGTCCCACTTTAAAGAACACCTGTAGAGGCAAAGCAACAAAACACCATCAAAGCATGGAGATCTATAATACCATAAACAATGTAGAATCAGAAATACATTAACCATACAATCACATTCATAAATAGAAAGATTCACAAATACACAAGTATATAGAGGAAAACTCAAATAACATTATTGATAGTAGAAATAGAAGAGAGGATTACAACCCAGTTGTCTGATCCAACATCATCCTCCCAGCATGAAAGCCCTCTTCACCTCATGAAAATCAATATCACCCAATAATGCAATGTCTCAAAGAGAAACCAACAACACTTCCTTACAAATTACAAAATTCCAACCCCTAGATCTCTCAGATGAGGGATCCATATATAGATATTTTCATAGGGGTGAGTCATCTTCTAGGTTTTTTATTAGTGTCATTTCACTGATAGTTCTTGGTTCCACTTGGAGATTTCATGATCTCTCAAAGAGGAAAATGTCATATAAGAAGTTTCTAGAAGATTCTTTGGGTTTCCACTTAGAAAACTATCTTCGACATTTGTCTACTCTCGCTCATCGCATCCCTACAGAAGGCCTTTTCAGTATGCATCGCACCTCTTGTGCGCAACAGGTGGGATGCATCGCACCTTGAGCATGGAGCAGTCAATATGGTCCAGTTTTGGCCAGTTCTGAGTAGTTTTTCACGTGGAACTTCTGGGTAATGACGTAATCAGTTGACCATGATCCTTTAGGGTATGTAACAACACTTTTAGAGGTTTAGGAGCCCTTGGTTTATCAACATATGTGATTGGGGTTGCAGTGCCCAAATATGTCTATAACACACAAAAACACATGCATAATATTTTTTAAGATAAAGCCCATTCCAGAACTTATCTAAATGGTTTCCTTTGTAGTCAATTAGCTCATAGGCCCCTTTTTGCAAAACATGTTTCACAATATAAGGCCCATGCCACATAGGTTCGAATTTTCCTTCCGCCAACTTATCATTCGCTTGATCGTATAGCAGGACTAAATATCCCTCAATGAAAGAACGAGGAGTAACAGTCTGATCGAAGTGAGTTTTCACTCTCTTCTTCTATGCTTTGATGACTAAAGAAGCGAGTCGATGGGTCTCATCTAGCCTCTCTAGGTAAAGAAGACGTTCTTATATAGGAGTAGTATTTGGGAGTAATTTGACAACTAACTTGAGAGAAGGTATTTCACATTCAATTGGAAGGGTAGCCTCCAAACCATAAACGAGTTGAAATGGTGTGAATTTGGTTGCATCCTTCACTAAGGTAAGGTAGGCCCATAAGGTGGAAAGCAACATCAAATTCTAATTAGACTTGTGCATTCCAATGGTATGCTGAAGCATCGTAACCAACACCTTGTTGATGGCTTCGACTTGGCCATTGGCTTGAGGGTAGTAAGGCATCGAACTATCATGATGCAAGCCTAACTGGGTTATTAACTCAGTCATCATATGACCACGAAAATGAGAACCATGATCAGTGACAATAGCCTGAGGGACTCTGAATCGAGTAATCACATGATTGAATAGGAATTGTGCTATTGTCTTACTGTAATCAGCGAAGACGAGTGACTTCTTAGACTTGGTGGTAGTAAACTCCAAATCAAACTCTTGAAGGATAACAATCCATTTTGAGTACTTTCACCCTAGAAACTGACGTGACAAGATGTATGTCATCGAGTTGCAATCAGAAATCACAGTTGTCATACGCAACAAGATATAGTGACAGAAACGTTGGACAACATAAATAGCTGCCAAGATGAGCTTCTCGACATAAGCATATCAAGTTTCAGTGTCAAGGAGGTTGCATCTAAGATAATAGATAACATGCTCAAAACCATCATTGTCATCTTGAACCAAAACCATGCCAATAGTGCTATCGGCAACAACGAGATAAAGAGTATAGTCCTGATGGTAATCAAGTGGACGCAATAAGGGAGCAGAAACAAGAAGTGTCTTGAGCTTCTCTAATGACTTTTGGATAGTGTCATCCCAAACAAAGGAAGTGTCACGCTTAAGGAGACGCGTATAGACTTTAGCAATCTTGGCATAGTTAGGGATACAACGATGTAGGAAATTGGCTTTGCCCCACAAACTCTACAATTGATGCAAAGAAGTAGGGGGAGGGAGATTCAGTATAGCTTCAACTTTAACGGGATCGAGACGGATGCCCTCTTTGGAGACGGAAAACTCAAGAAGTCTGCCATATTCGATGCAGAAGACACACTTATGTGGATTAAGATGAATACAATAATGTCAACAATGAAGAAAAATATAGCAGACGTGGGTTGGATGGTCAGAATGCTTAGTTGAATGAGCTAGAAGGTCATCTAGATATGGCTAAACAATGTGTCGGATGTCATGAAACACATAGGACAATCCTCGCTGGAAGGTGGCACCGACATTTTTAAGGCTGAAAGGAAGCTTCTTGTAAGCAAAGGTACCCCACATGCAGATGAAGGCATTTTTGTGTTGATCGGAAAGCGAAATATTAATCTGATTGTAACTAGAAAAGCTATCCATAAACAAGAAAATCTCACTCCTAGCACAATCGTTGATGAGCTGGTTGATAAAGGGCATAGGATAATTATCTTTAGGACACGCGTGATTAATGTCACGGTAATCAACACAAACCCTAACAGTGCCTTACTTTTTGGTCATAGGGACAATATTAGAGACCTAGTCAGTCAGTGGGATAGGGTAAATGAACCCTGCCTTAAGAAGTTTTTCAACCTCTCCTTTAATAGCCGCGGCTTTTCTCGGGTGCACAGGGCGTAAATTTTGTCAAATAAGCTTGGCACCAAGATACGTAGGGATCTCATGTACCATGATACTAGAATCAATACTGGGCATTTCTTCATATGACCAGGTGAACACATCATGAAACTCTCTAAAAAGATTTGTATAAAGTTGAATCTCATCTGGAGTACAGGTAACACCAATGTGAATATTCTCGACAATCCTTGGTTTGGTAGAGATGTCGATGGGCATATTTTGCATAATATTCCCCATATTTCCTTCAAAGAAAACTTCATGAATTTGAATAGGAATCTGAAGTGGTTGAGAGGGGATACAAGAAGCAAACTTCTCTAGACAGATAGTCATGGCCCCATGGCTTGGGAGAAACGAAGAACGATGGCGATGATCAAACGAAGGAGGATATTCGAAAGACATAGTTTCTAAAATTTCTTCATCGAAAGGAAAGACCTCTTGTAATGGATCCATAGAAGCAATATCTCCAAGCCAAGAGGATTACACATATGTGTCAAGAGAACTGCCCAATAAAGCAAGATCAGAGGATGAAGCCGATGCAGAAACAATTTCTACATAATTGAGGTCTGCATGACTCAATGGCATGACATCACCCAAGGAGTCTACCTGATCGATGGGTGGAACTACCCAAGGATTATAACAGATAGAAATCATATTAATGGGGGCAATGTTGGGAGGTGGGAGTGAAAAGGCACCCATAAGGGCAGGATCTTTGAAGAGACTAGCACCCACACTTTCATAGCGAACAGAGATATGCTCCACAAATGGAACATTGCCATTCGAAGAGGAGGAAGTGAAGAAGGATATTTGATCAACTGTGATAGTTTTACCTTGGTGGGGAAAACGAAGGACACGAAATAGAGATGAGGCCATAGCACGCATGGCGTATGTACAAATTTGGCCTAACAAAAGGTTGTAAGTCAAATTTGCGTCAACAACTTCAACTTCAACATCAACTATCTTCCCCTCTAGAGTGATGGGAAAGTGCAAGAGGATACTGAACAGACGGGAGTCTGTTCCATCGAAGGCTTCCAAAGTATTAGGAGATTGACTCAACTTCGGGGAACCGATAGCCTTCCAACAAGCAACAGACATGATGCTAGTGGAGGCTCCCTCATCAATAATAGTAGGGTTAATATTCTTCAAGTTAATGATGACTTGATTGAGGAAAGAAATCTAATGAGGCAATCCCAGTACATGATTGTCAAGATTGAAAGTAATTAAATCTGAATCGACTAGGTCGATTCCACCAATAATTGATAACAAAGACTTCCTTTGGGAGGGACAACTCTGGAGGACTTCCAAAGAAGACATAGCCGAAGGGGCTTGGGCCAAGTCCTAAACAATGCTATAGTGCTACACGACATGAGAATTGGGGTTATAAGAAGATTTCCGGAGCACTCCCTTGGTAGGAGGTTGAATGACTGACTCAGTGCTAGGCCGTTCAATATGAAGAGGGCCAGAACTAGACAAAGGAACATTTGAAGGGTCTTCAGGTTCCTTTCTTGTAGGTGGGGGGTATTCTTTCGATCGTGTACTTATATGAATTGGAATAGTCCCAACCATGAAAACTTGAGAGCCAAAAGTGGAAGAGAACTGAGGTTGATTGACCACCATTTGGGTTTGTTGAGAGGGAAAAGGCTCTTTGAGCATAGCAGGAGTTCCAGGAGTCCCCTTAAGTAAATGGCTAACTTCAGACCATCAAGGATAGTCTTTAGTGTAGTGATCCTCATCATAGATGAGACAAGGGTATTTGGGTTTGTGTTTAGTGCCATCATTGGCCGAAGGCTTAGGAGGGTCCTGCTTCGGTGGATCAACTTTAGTTTTCCTTTTCTCCTTTTTCTTACATCTCGAAGCTTTATCTACCATGGTGGACTAAACGTCATTGACTTCAGAAGTTTTACTAGTATTAGATGGGGCCTGAGAAGCATTTTCACTAAGAGAAGTAGATTTCTGCTTCACAGGGGTCATGGAAGACTTTTGGGAGGATGAAGTAACGGAACCAATAACACCATCGACGGATGGTGTTTATGGAGCCTTAGTAGTTCTGGGTCGCAGAGTGTCAGGCAAGTAATCATACAGCATAGCAGATTGGGAATAAACCAAATCAAGATACTGAGCATGCGTGACAACTTGCTCTTCAATAACACATGTCCCCATGGAAATATCTCGGGCTATCGGACCGACAAAAGAGGTAGTAAACCATTCAGTCAGAAGTTGATCAGGGATCCAGAACTTAATCAAACAACATCGCCTTCTCCATTCATGAATATGATCAGAGATGTGTGTCATCATGTCCTGTTTCAAAGACATAAGGAGGTGTGTGCCCATTTCATAACGAATCGGTAACTGAAAGTGAGTAATAAATGCCATTGTAAGCAAATTGAAATCCTGGAAAGTTCCACGAGAAATTTCAATATACTATTTCGCAACGGAACTAGTGAGAGTCCATTGGAGAAGATGAAGACGTATAGAATCATCAAGCCATAAGTTAGATGAGCATTAGAGGTGATAAGTCATGACATGCACTTGAGGATCCTCTCCAGATTTACCATCAAATTTAGGAAAATCAGAGGGAATTTTGGATGGAATTGGTGGCCAATATGGATTATGAAGGATCGGATCATTCGTGAGCTTGGACACATCAAGAAGTTCCAAAGTTGCCAGGAAAGGTAATTGAGGATTAAAGGACATCATAGGGTTCTGATAAGAGCCAGCATTAGGGTTCCATCTAGCTCCTTATTGCCCCCATGGGTTTTGGCCAGAAGGATTTTGCCCATAAGGATTTTGTCCGTAAGCATTTTTCCCATAATTGTTTTGTCCATATGGATTGTAAGTATAACCAGACAGTTGACCCAGGCTTTGACCGCCAGCAACCCATTGGTTACTAGCTTGACCGATAGAGGCAACATAGGGTTACTGAAAATTTTGATAAGGATTGACCTGTGGTTGCTGATAATTTTGATATGGAGCACCCTGAGGTCACCCTTGGGGTTGCTAAAGTATTTGAAGACCATATTGTGGCTGAGCTCCAAACTGTGCCTTAGGCCCTGGCTGCAGTAGATAAATAGGTCGAGCTTGAAATCTAACTTGATTTTGGAGACCAAGTTAGGTTTGGAATGCAGCCTGAGTCTGGAAACCAGGTGGGGCTTGAGAAACAATGGGTGCTTAAACACTTGGTTAATGGGGAGATGGATTGATTTAACCAAACGGATGTCCTTGTTGCAACTGGGGTTGACCCGATTAGCTAGAAGGTTGGCCTTGTTGGTACTGAGGTTGACCTATTTGCCTATAAGGTTGAACTTGTTGGGTAATAGATTGACCTTGCTGAAGCTAAGGCTAGCCCATTTGACGAGAGGGTTGAGCTGGCTAGATAGTAGGTTGGCCTTGCTGGAACTGAGGTTGGCCTACTTGACCAGAGGGTGGACCTCAGTAAACAATGAGTTGGCCTAATTGGAATTGAAGCTGACCTGGTTGACCAGAAGGTTGACCTTGCTGGGCAATGGGTTGGCCTGGCTAGAAATGAGGCTAACCTGGTTGACCAGAAGGTTACCCTAAATAAACAAAAGAGGAACCTGTAAGGGCTTACGACTATCCCTGTAAGGGTTTTCCTTGTAAGCCTATAGGTTGCTCATGATATGGTTGCCCTTGATATAGTTTCCCTTGATAGGGTTGCCCTTGATATGGATACCCTTGATACGGTTGCCCTTGACCACCATGGTAGGTAGTATGAGTCGAGGCAACAGATAATGGAATGGAAAATTCAACTGTAGGTTCAGGAGGGAGGGACCCAGTGTGATAGATATGAGCCCCTCGAGGATCATAATAATGCAACCGGTTATACAGATAAGATGGTGGTTGGGAGCTGAGAAGGTTATGATCCAGGTTTTGAAGAGCAAACATGTATTGCTCATATGACCACCCTGTCGTAATGGAACTAGAAGAGAGCGAGATAGTACCCATAGGATTAAGAACTCCGAACACCGAGGATGAAGGACCACCACTAGTGGGTTCAACAGAAGGCCCAGTAACAGTGGTAACCACCGTGGATGCAATAATAAAACTAACAGTAGAAGCTGTAGAGGCCACACAAACAGTAGGCATTGATGGAATAGATGTGACTGATACATTGTGAATTTGAGGGATGAAAGGTTCTGAGGTCGGGGTTATAGCATGAGACCACACAAAACTCCGGTTTAGAGACATGGAACTCATGATGTCAGACAAGGCACAATAGCGTAGGAGTAATGTCATGCCAAGACGTGAGTGAAAGGGGAAAACCTTCATGGAAAGAGGAATTCCTCCACTTGACACAAGGTTCTCTTCACCGGTAACGGGGCTCGTCTCATCCATGTTGGAGGAGGACATTGCCACTGAAACACCAGGGGGAGTAAATGGGAAGTCTTATTTTGAAGGTTCCCAAAGAGGATTCCATTTGATATTATAAGGTTCCCCCCCCAGAGCTTGAGAATCAAGAGGTTGAATACTCAGGATAATAGAAAAGGTATCACCAACAGCCGATACCTCAGAAGAGATGGGGGATGCAAAGTGTTCGTCGCTTGTTAAAGGGGACGGGATCGGTGAGTCCACCAAGATGAATTAGCTCAAAATCCAAGAAAAAGAGATAATTGAGTAGGGTCACAACTCTATTTGAACCAACACACAGTCAATACTAACAGGTAAAATGTGAGCATGGAAAAATAAATTTTATGACATAGGAACAAAACTTGACCTTTTCATATTTAAAGAGTCGAGAAAAGGGACAAAACATGACTCTAGTTGCCTTCAAATTTTTAATGAGCCTAAAAGGACAAGTGCTTAGATGATCCTTTTCTTTGAAGGAGTCAAAAAGGAATGAAAGTGACTACTCTGGAGTACTATACAAGAGGTTTACCAGACAAATTGCAAAACTGCATATACACCTTGGTGATCAAATGAAACAGAAATGACCAAGAACGTTACATATGACAGTCAATCTTCCCGAATGCTATGTTTGGTGCGTTATGATTCATAAGGTGGCAGACTCGGCTTCCTATGGATGATAGGATGATAACCTAGTGGAGTCTCCCAATATATACTCGACGGTACGGGGAGCACAAGTCTGTATTAGTACCTATTGGATCACAAAATCAGGAACCACCCAACCTTAGTGAACACAATAGTAATTAGGTTTAACGACACCAAATCATGTCTCTAGCCTAGACCTCTAGATAAATGTGTGTTAAGTTCTAATGCATTGTTAGGTTCATTTGATAGATTTTAAGAGTTAATATTAGATTAAGTTTTGGACCTCTAGATAAATGTGTGTTAAGTTCCAATGCGTTGTTAGGTTCATTTGATAGATTTTAAGAGTTAATCTTAGATTAAGTTTTGGTTTTCAGGCCCTATCGAATGTATTTCAACAATTTCTAGGATGCAAATACAATTATTAAAACATCATTTATTTTGATGAACAACTACTTAAATGAGGGTAAGGAGTTCATTTTCCAAGAGAATGCAAACCAAGAAAAGTGAATGCAAGAACAACAGTGCCTGCAAGCAATCCAATCACTAGGAAATGCAATGCATCAATACATTTATCTCACAACTACTAATGAAAGATTTGAACTTTGCTTTCTAATTTCTCAATCATGAAAATTCAATAATGAAAATATGCTTTCACTTTTGTATGTTGTATGAAAGCAATATTTTTTATTTTTGGAATTTTAATGACAAACAAGCAAGTGCAAGCCTAACTGATCCAAACAAGTGTAATCTATGTTTGATAGTGTGGAAATCAAATCAACATGAGCAACTAGTTCAATAACCAAACACTAGAGACCAATCAGAAAGAAAACAAGCAATAAAACAACCTCAAACAAATCAATCAGATGGTTGTGGACAAATCTTAGATGGACGAGTAACCCAAACAAATGACTTCTTGACAAAACCTTGAAAATATTTAGGTCACATAGTTTGAAAACACAAGACTCAGATAAATAAGACCAAGGAGAAAGTGCCTTAACCAAATACAACCAAAACAAGTTGATAAGAGACAAGAGACAATAAAAAACAAGTAGCATTGGTTGATTCAGGAGGTAAGGCTGTGAAAAACGGCCTTATAGGAATTGTCGTAGGGCTCTAACTAACAACATGAGATGAAAGGCTAATCATCACAAGAACAAAGCTAGAAATTGAGTGATGTCGTCACAAGTGTACACTTGTCTTCAACAACGGTCCAATTTCAAGAATTGTCACAACTGTATGACAGGATATCTGTGACAATAGCTTAACCAAAGAGGAAGGACATGAATCGTCATAGTTGTTAAGATATAAACAATGATGGTCTCAATTAAGAGAAAAAGAAAAGCAGAAACACCTGAAGGACACTAGGCTTATCTCACAGATAGTGAGAGGGACTACCATATTGATTCAAGTAACCCAGAACATTAATGGCTCAGCCCCAAAACCAAGAGACACTATGTAATTCAATTGAAAACAAATCAAGAGCAAAACAAGAGACAACACATAAAGGACTCCCTATTGGAGTCACCAACTTGTGATGTAGGTAATGTTCCCTTTGCGGACAAAGGAAACCACTCTAGCCCTAGAGTGGGTCTAGTCACAGCAAGACAAAAAAACAACTAATTTCCTTAAACAGTCATTGTTGAAAGAGCCTACCTCAAACCTGTGTTCGATGGAGCTTTTTTTGTACTGCTTTAGCTATCGTTTCCCTTTCCTTTATGAGCGATTCACTTGAAACAACACAAGAGAACAACAGAACACATAACAAAGCACAACAATGATCTATTCACCTATAGAATCAAGGAACCATATGCCATCCAATATATTTTACACATGGCATAGGAAATCACCATTGATTGTATTAAAATGAATAAAATCAAAGCTTACAACCAAGCCTTGATGTCACAAGCTTCCTCGAAGGGTCCAGCCAGTATGTTTCTTCACGCGTTCACTCTCAAAAAGGTCTCCCAAGAGGTTGATAACTCTCTCTCTCACTCAAAAGCACTAGTACAAGACTAAGGCAATCTACAACCAATTAATAGACTATCAATAATTCACACTGCAAACTATCAATCTCACACCAAAACTAGCTAATTTTCTCCAAACTAAAAAAAAGACTAGCTGATCATAGCAATAGGGACTTCTTTTATAAGAGGAGGAGCCCCCATAAATGGGGGAGAGGGAGCTAATCCTAAAGGGAGGTTTCCCAAAATGCGGAACCACCATCCTAGAGGAGGGAAAGCGAACTTCCTTGACCCAACAACCAGTTCCAAAACCACCCAGAAGCTTTCTATTTGAACTAATTCGCCATATCTGGATCATTGCAAGTCATACACTAGGACTCAGAGATGACGTCACGGGGCAACAATGTATTCAGAGCCATTGTCATAGGAAAGATCTTGAGGACTTGCGACGAGCCCTAAAATCCGACCATCGCAGGGAACAAATGTACCCCTGTGACGACGTCACAATGTTCTAGTTCATTACAGAAAATCATTGCAGGCAAAATGGGGTTTACTTGTGACAATCTTGAAACATGGGTGAAAAGGGTCAATCTTTAGGATTAAAGAGCATTTGTTAATATTCGTGAATGATTTCATCTCTTGCTTCATATATATCTTTTACAATAAGGATTCCATGATCCTTCATCAAGAGAATTCAAATTTCTATGATTGACAGCTATTCTAGCCATAAAACATACTATTAAATACAAGTGACAACTAATTGACTGTCTTAGAGTCCTAATACAGTTAGGAGTACAACTAATTATTATGATAAAAATAACCTAATATAGGAATTAAATTCAATGCTTGATAGCTACTCCTCCTTAACTTCGACCTTGGTGATTCCCATAACCCTCCAGCTAGCCTTCAATAACTTCTCCTTCATCTATCCTGAAAACTAGGAAACTGTCCCCTGCTTTGTTCTGGCTGAAAAATAGGTGTTGGGACAGAGCTTTTATCTCCTCATCAAAAATATATTTTTCAAAAATGAAGGATACTTTTTTAGATCACTTGGTGCTGAACAAAAACCTCTCTTGGTTTTTTTCAATACCTTTCCTACTACCCAGAAACTATCCTTGAATATCAGGTGTAAATTGGAAAATTCTAATTTCTAAAAAACTGCTCCTACAGCAGTTTTGTAGCGCAAGTTGAGTAATCAACTTCTCCCAGCTCATAATGAATTTGAAGAAACTGAAAGATTTTTTTTTAGTTCAGTATGTTAGGAATAAAAACCTCTTTCACTTTTTAGAGAAGGGTTTTCAATTGTTTAGGAATCCCCTTGGAAGTTTACTGCTAAAAACAAGGAGACAGAGTTCCTCCTTTTTAGAGTTTCATCCTTATGCTTGTCTTTGAATCCTTTTGCTGACCAAACTAGCCCCTTTAATCATATAAAACATGTTGAATTAGTCATACAACCCTGCTCTTACTCTTGTGCCAAAACTAAACTCCTTGAAGTTGCCTGAGGAATGTCAAACTAGATGCGCTATGAAATAACTGTTACTTTTGTAGCGCAAGGCTTAATTCTTGAATATATCCTTCATTCCTTGAGTTTTTATTTACTTATATTTTAAACCTCTTCAAATTATCTCCTTACATTTCTAAAACAACATCCTTCTCCAAAAATAGCCCCTTCATTCCTTTGAAGATTAACCAAAAAGAACAAAACTACACCTACAGCAAATTCATAGCGCGCTACGAAAGTATTGTGCATGTTGAGTCATCAACTTCTCCCATCTCATAATGAATTTGAAGAAACTGAAAGAGGTTTTTGTAGATAGGTATGTTACGAAGAAAAACTCTTTTATTTTTCCAAAATATGCTTTCAGTTTCTCAAGAAACCCCTTTGAAGTTGACTACTTAAAATAGTTTTTTGCTGAAAAAGGCTGCTTTAGTGATTTCGTAGTGCAAAACAGGCTTTTTACACTGTCTACACTACGAAAATGCTGATTCATAGCTAACTTAAAAATTTCTTAAGAATGGCTTGAGATATGACTTCTAAACACAAGGTGATACTTCTAAGACATGGAATAAGGTTGTCAAACTTTGTTTGGAAATGAAATATGACCTTAAAGACTTCTAACCCTATGACCTAACCCTTTAAGCATGAAATGACCTAGAGACCCTTTAACACTATGACTAGAAGAAGGGTTTGGAAATGAGAATGACACTACTGAGACTCTAATCCTATCACTTATCCCTTTAAGCATGTGATGACTCAAAACTTATTATAAGACCATGACTAGAAACAAGGAAAACTTTCCAAAGTTTAAAAAACATTTTAGGGTGATAACACAGTGTTAATGGTGTTCCAGCTAAAATGTGATACTAATAACATGTTGAGCAACCTTGTGCACTCAACTCCATCTGCCCACTTCATTGGTTCGAGCCGTGTAACGTCTGACTCCTCATAGTATACTTTCTTCCGATATTTTCTCGATCCCAACTACGAGAACTTCACGTGATCAGCTAGGTCCTAGTCCTTCATTTTCTAAAATGGTATTCAGGCCAATAGATTGCCCTCAAAAGGTACATTCTTCTGCAAAAATGGTGTGGAGACGTGGAATTTCATTGAATTTGGGTCTTTAGTAACATTGCCTATGGATTTCCTAGGTGGGATTTAAGGCGATAGCCAAGTAATCGACACGTCTTCATCTTCATCAATTTCTTTAATCCCCATAGTTAGCTCTTCTTCATCTAAGTCCAAGGGTTCTATCAAATTCTTTGTTCTATCCATCTTACCCTTTTGTCCGACCTTCATTGGATTTTTGCATGGCGATTTCCACATCGGTGCTTGCTGGGGCTTCTTTTTCTTCGTTTCTCCTGCCGCAAAGGCAGGTGGTTTAGGCCTGATGACCTAGGTGTGGTGGTAGGCAAGGTTTTAGGCACAGGTTAGGTCAGATCAAGTTGGGTTGTAGTCATTCTCACCAAGAATATTTGGCATTGCCACCCAGTTAAATTTCGAAATCCTTGCTACAAAAGCTTCTCTCGAATTTCTTTACAAGCCTCTCGAGACATGCAGTAAATATCTTGGCACAAATTAAAGCACAAAAGTTCAAGACAATTTCTCAGGAAGAAAAGTGCTCAAATGTGGAGAGATATGTTGTATTTATAGCCCAATTTGAATTCAAATCCATCCATTCCCTCCAAATCCATGTCATTAATCCTCTTTTGGTGGCAGATTTCCATAGATATGCTCCTTAAATTCTCTCCCCCAGCTCCCTTTAATGGAAAAATCACCATCCAATCATCTACAGTGATTCCAACAGTCACTTTTTGGCCATACTGTGTGTGACCCACCATTCTAGAGCAACTCCTTTGTTGCATCTCTCCTCTCTTCCTTCCCTCGATTCATCGTGCAGCCCATTCACTTTGGAAAAATACCCTTATGGCTGCGTATTTTATAGTCCCACACTTCCTTGCAACTTCCTAGAGTACTAAGAGTACCCTGCATTCATATAGTCATTGAGAAGGGGCGTGATCACCCATGTACAAATTTAATTTGCTCCCATTGACCTTTCCTAGATATAGTTCCCAGTTCAGCTTCATGAACTGAACTGCACCTCCATCCGTAATCTCCTTGATAATATATGGCCCCAACCAATGCATCTAGAACATTCCTGGAAACTTTGTGAAACTAATATCATACAGCAATACTAAATATCCACTTTTAAAGGTGTGATGCTTAATGTGGAGATCATGCCATGCCTTTTTCGTTGGCCTTCTGCACTGCTGATGAAAACTAGCCAAGAAGCGATCCTCCTCCAGCTCAACTATCTATGTGAGGCATTCTTCTATGGTATCCTGATTAGCCATCTCTGTGACTGCAACAATCCACAAACTCAGCACCATGTACTCCATTGGCATTATGGCTTCTTGTCTATAAACTAGTCTAAACGATGTTTGTCTAGTCAAATTTTTACAAGTAGTTCTATACACCCATAGAATAGTTGGTATGAACACATCCCAATAATTCTTATTTTCATTACAAATCTATATTAAAGCATTCTCTAGGATTTTATTAAAGGCTTCCAATGTTCCATTTGCTTGAGGATGATATACTGTGCTTTTTTGATGATACATCTGGAATTCTTCAAGTAAGGCAGGAATTGTTTCGGTCAAGAAGTGTGAACCCCTATCTCGCATCAAAATTTAAGTGAAGGCAAACCATGAAAAAATGTATTCAAAAAAGAACTTCATATATGTGGTCACGCTACAATCCTTTATGGGTTGTGCCTCAATGAACCTCTTCAAGTATTTAATTATCGTAATGATGTGTCTTTCTCATGTGTTCCTTCCTAGTGGATGAATTGGTCCCATGAAGTCTATTGCCCACTTATTGAATGCCTGTAACGACACTTGTGGGTTCAAAGGAAATTCATCCCTTCATGATGGCCTCCCCATTCTCTAAAAGACATAGCATGCCTTGCAATAACCCTTTGAATCCTTATGCATAGTCAGCTACCATACCCTATCTCGTAGGATTTTCTACATACCTTCTATTCCTCCATAATGTCCCACAACAAATCCTCCGTGTGCTTCAGTGAGAATACTTTGTTGTTCATAATCTAGGACATACCTACGCAATACTTCATCTGATCCCATTTTATATAAGTGCCCTACAATGACAGAAAATTTGCAACCCTAACCACTAATTCTTTCTTTCGTTGCATTGTATACCCATCCAAAGTTGTACCCATAGATAAGAACTCAATTATGTCTTCAAACTTGTTCATTTGTGATGCACACAACAAGGAGTTGCACATCACGCAATAATTCATCTAGATTTAAAGGTTCTTCACCATTCTTAATCCGTGAGAGGTGATCTGGTCCAACATTTAATCACAATGGCTTCACAACTACATCAAAGTAATATTCTTGAAGGAGCAGCAACCATCAACAAATCCCCCCCCCAACATAGGCTTGTTTACTAGGTACCTCAAAGCGGAATGGTCTATGTACATTTTGAACTATGCACCCAGCAAATAGTTCCTGAACTTTTGGAGCGCATACACCATTTTCAATCATTCATGCTCCATAGTTGAATAATTCTTTTCTACCTTTGACATTCTTGCTCACAAATGCTATTGGGTGGTCAATATCACCTATGCCTATTTGGTTAGCACAACTCCTAATGCTACACAAGAAGCATCTACATGTACATGGAATTCCTTCTTCTAGTCAGAGAACACTAGAATAGGCGATGTGACCATTTTTTCCTTTAATGCATCCAAACTCTTCTAGAAATCATCATCCTAGCAAAACGTCACATCCTTCTTCAGCAATCTCTCCATGGGCACAGTGATATGCGCATATTCTTTGATGAACCTCCTATAATATCATGTATGGCCCAATGTTGCACGCAGTTGTTTGACATTCCTCAAAGGCCCCCAAAATTGATAATTATTGTAATTTTGGTAGGTTCTACCATCAACCCTTGCTTACAAACAACATGGCCCAAGAGTATCCCATATGGTATGCAGAATATGCACTTATTCAGATTAAGGGATATCTGATACTCTCAACAAGTATCTAGCATGAGGTGAAGACTGACAACATGCTTCTTTACTAACGCAAACACTATCCAATCATCAAAATAAAATTCCAAAAACTTATGAATACATCATTTTATGTTGAAACTACCACCCTAGAAAAGATTGCAGGGGCATTCTTAAGTCTAAAGGGCATAACTATATACTGAAAACAACCCCATTCTGTGGCAAAGGTAGTCTTACTCTGATCCTCTAGAATGATTCTGATCTGATGATATCCTCAAAACCCATCTATAAACGAATAGGCTCTCTAACCTCTAGCATTCTCCAGTACTTCATCTATGAATGGGGTAGGGAATGGATCATGGACACAAGTATCATTCAACTTTCTTAAATCTATGTAGATCTAATTTTTTCCCATCTTCTTATTTTCTTGAACCACCATAGGACTAACCTAGTCTGATTCTTCTATAGGCTCAATCATTCCTACTGCAAGCATCTTATCTAATTATTCTCATACTTTTTCCTTGTACTTAGGATTCATCCGGTATGTGTGTTTCTTCACCGGCTTCACATCCGTCTTTAGAGTGATATTCATGACACCTAGATCACCTACTATCCCCTTTAGATCAGAGAAATTTGTGGGAAACAAGTCCAGATACTCCTGCAATAACTCTGTAACTTTGTCCACTATGTCCTCATCCCAATAATCACCTATATTTATAAGATATAGTTGTGCTTCCCTCCCAATATTCACCAGCTTAGTCTTAAAGGGATTTGAGATGTTAGGGTCCTCCACCTTAGGCCCCGCAACTTTGCACTATCCTTATGACTCAATAATATTGATGTTCATAGGTTGTTCATCACCTTGATTTGTAGTCACATTTTAACATTCCAGAGCATGGCATAGCTACATACTCCAGTCTGGATGTACCCATGTGATAGGTTCGTCAATGATTCTGAATATTGCAGCTTTGATCTCCTGTAATTCTTCATCAATACGCTCAAAACTGAAAGTTAACAAAAAATTTTCCTTCAAAACATCCCACTCTACGGTTCCATTTCGCAACTCTGTTTTTAGATACCAGTTCATCCGAATAGTATCCATAGTGCGGTAGAATATGTGAACCCATTATGGTTGTGGTTCTTCTCCCCATGCTTTCATCCATCGAGCTAGATGTTTGTGAAAATTGTCCTTTCATGTATATTTCTCTAGAATGTTGTATTGGCATATCCAAACCACAACTTTTTCATCTGTCGATATTCCTTCAAGTCTAAAAACTACTCTTATGTGTGCCCCACCATCTGGCAAGCATAGCTCTCAACACGATGTCTAATGCTTAGAACCGATTTTCCTCCAATACATCCCTTTCAAATTTATCCAAAAATAAATTTACATCTTCTAAACCATCACAATATGGTAAGTTATGTACCTCTGTAGATATACATCAAAGTGACTTAGTGATCCTATTGAACCAGAACATCAATACCTCATGCAATTTATTCTACCAGTGCTTAAGCTCCTCATCTGAATCTAAATTACGAGAGTTGTCCATCTCCCAAGTAATTTTCCCATCCACCATAGGGTTGATCCAATCTCCATCCTATGCAATAAGATTATAGATTTTCTCAATATCGTCCTCCTCATAATAATCTCAAACTGGTTCATTATATCATGCACCCATGACTGGATCGAATGGAAAAATAACCTTTAGTTCCTTCTTCTCAAGTGTCATGTTGTGCTTCTTGAGGTTGATGACTACGTTCATATCAAGTGCCCAATCATTCCAATAAACATCGGGTACAGATTACTTTCATCCACTATTTCGATTACTTCAAAATCAGCTATGTCGCATGCCCCTTCAATATCCACAGTTACTCCATGTAGGCGCCCCATAGGAATCATATTTTGTTGAATCTCCATTTTCAGCTAGATCAGGGACCACTATAGTGCTAGTTTTCCCATTCTTTCCCAGGTTTTTTTTCAGAAAAAACATTTTCATAAGATCCCAAATCAAGGATTACCTAGTCCATTTCAAATTTGCCAATCTGGGTAGTCAATCTCATCTCCAAACCAGTCCTTTTCTTACCTTTGTCCACCTTATGCACTGCACATTGTTCAGGTAGTGGATTACCCTTTCTAGAGAAGTTATCTATCAGTTCTTGTAGTCCCTCTATTGCTTTTTGGTCCCTTAGGAGTTTCATGTAGGTATGTAAGAAAGATCTAAATAATGAAGCATATATTCTTGTGTAGTATTGAATTCCCCATGCTTCTTCATGTGTGTACTATGAGCCTTGGATGTAGAACCTCCAATGTCTGCAAAGCTCCTCTTTTCCTCTATAAACGTTTCCTTTTCCTTATTCAACTCGAATCCATCTTTCTCACAGTCTTACATACCCATATATTTTCCTCTGGTTGTTTGCCTTTATCCTCCCTGGTAGCTGTACCACTCCGCGTAACGAAATTAACACTGCGCTCATCTTCACGCGGTTCTGATCTCATTATCTAGATGTTCTGAGTAGGTTGCTGGGTCTAGGTCTTCTTCTCTTGCATTTTTACGATGAGCATGGGATAATATTCTATGACATGATCAAACTATTGGTAATACTAAAACGAGGGGTGCTTTGGATTTTGATAATCTCACGCAAAGTGACCTTTTTCTCCACAATTGTAACAAATGATCTAGCCATGACCTATTCTAGGTCCTCCCCCTCATACTCTTCCTCATCCTTGGAATCCTCCATGTGCTACAGTTGCGCCTTGATCCTACCAAGGTCATGCCATCATCTATACTCTATATGTTCGTGTTATGTCCATCATTAATCCATAACTTTGGAAATTGCACTCATCATGACCTACAGACTTACAAAAATTGCAAAATAGTTGATGGGGAGTCTGCACAAACTTCTGTAATAAATGACAATTATTCGTCATATGTTTTCCTATGATCTGGAAGATAGCGCACCAAGGTACCACACTTATACTTGTCCCAGTCGTATTTTCTAGCTTCAGGGGGGATAGGACCTCCCCCAACTAAATAATTATGATACATCAGGAAATGGTCCATGTGGTGACCATGCCCTTTTCATTTTAAACACCATACTTCTACGCAGGCCTCATTCTGGACTTCTTTTCCTTTTTTAGACTCTACAACTCCATGTGTCAGCTAGAAAATTATGATTTAATCTGTTACACTCCGAAATTCGTATCCTGAATAGGTGAGGCCTAGCAATCTCCAGTTCCTCAACCTACATTCTAATCTTCTACTGTGACAATGGAAATCTCAAATGAGGTAATAGAGAAGAAATATAACAATCCTTGTGTTGTTCATCCATGATCTGCAGACTAGCCTATTGTAGTAGGCATTTTCACCTTTGATCAAAATCTCACGCAGACTCATTCACCTTCTTCTTGATCTCTTTGACCTCTGTTACCAACTCAGCTTGTGACTTAGGCTTCTTGAATTCATTATTCAACGAATCTTTTGTATATTTCAATGTCAGAGTTGGATGAGTCGTACTATAATTAATATACCATATTAGTGCCCTATATTACAATGTTGTGTCCAGTTATGCTTTCTCTAGATCATCATCTGTTATCTGATGTGACTTCCATATAGCATCTGCTACAAACTAGAATATTTCAGGGTCTTTTGTCCTGAGAACCTTGAATACGGGCATCTTCATAGCATTTGCAATATTGAATAGTGGAGGTGGAGGCAGAGGTGTAGGTGTAGGTGTGTGAGGTGGAGGTGAAGTTGAAGGTGGAGTGGATGGATGTTGTATTCCTGTAATACCCTAATTTACCGTCTATGGCACACCTTGAGGTGTCTTCAAACTACTACTTTCTTCCTTACTATCATACGCTCCCAACAATGGATTGTACTCAACACCTGAATCTAGATGTTTTCTGAATGGTTTCCCACTTCGTGTAGCTCCTGGAAATTCTCTTCTAAACATCACTTTAATGGCATAACCCGTTTCGCACACAATAGCATTTTCATCCAAGGTTTCAAGGACTTTAGATACTTACTTCTTAGTCCTTTGAAAAATTGACATTCAACTTTGCTATAATTGACAGGTGTGTCAACCACGAACTCAGTAATGAATTCACCCAAAATATTATTGATCCAATAATCAACAGCCCTTACGATCTTGTTTTCTGAAGCTTATAGGCACCTCAGTAACTCTTGATTCCACATAATAGGGTTATCCAACTTCCACATACCTTGACCATCTACAAATTTAGCCAACAATTTGTATAACTTGCATGGAAAAGAACAAAAGAAAATTTCATGTTCTTTAAATTTTGAGAAGATGAGAATTTCAAGAGCTAAAAACCTATATAATTTCCACAACTCTCTCTTCTCAAAATACAAATCTCATTGCCCTGATGATGGACTCACCTAGCTAGTCCGAAACGTTGGTTTCATAAATTGTTCACAGGTTTTCCACTATCTCTCTTTAACACCATTAAGTCCCACCATGGAAGGGACATAATGAACAATGCTTTAAATTTTGAGAAGATGAGAATTTCAAGAGCTAGAAACCTATCTAATTTCCACGACTCTCCCTTCTCAAAATAAAAATCTCATTGCCCTGATGATGGACTCACCTAGCTAGTCCAAAACGTTGGTTTCATAAATTGGTCACATGTTTTTCCACTATCTCTCTTTAACACCATTAAGTCCCACCATGGAAGGGACATAATGAACAATGCTTTAAATTTTGAGAAGATGAGAATTTCAAGAGCTAGAAACCTATCTAATTTCCATGACTCTCTCTTCTCAAAATAAAAATCTCATTGCCCTGATGATGGACTCAGCTAGCTAGTCCGAAACGTTGGTTTCATAAATTGTTCACAGGTTTCTCCACTATCTCTCTTTAACACCATTAAGTCCCACCATGGAAGGGATATAATGAAAAATGCTTTAAATTTTCAGAAGATGAGAATTTTAAGAGCTAGAAACATATCTAATTTCCATGACTCTCTCTTCTCAAAATAAAAATCTCATTGCCCTGATGATGGACTCACCTAGCTAGTCCAAAACATTGGTTTCATAAATTGTTCACAGGTTTTTCCACTATCTCTCTTTAACACCATTAAGTCCCACCATGGAAGGGACATAATGAACAATGCTTTAAATTTTGAGAAGATGAGAATTTCAAGAGCTAGAAACCTATCTAATTTCCATGACTCTCCCTTCTCAAAATACAAATCTCATTTCCCTGATGATGGACTTACCTAGCTAGTCCAAAACGTTGGTTTCATAAATTGTTCATAGGTTTTTCCACTAACATAAAATTCTGCCAACCTGTATGGAATCTCTCTTTAACACCATTAAGTCCCACCATGGAAGGGACATAATGAACAATGCTTTAAATTTTGAGAAGATGAGAATTTCAAGAGCTAGAAACCTATCTAATTTCCATGACTCTCTCTTCTCAAAATACAAATCTCATTGCCCTGATGATGGACTCACCTAGCTAGTCCGAAACGTTGGTTTCATAAATTGTTCACAGGTTTTTCCACTAACATAAAATTCTACCAACCTGTATGGAATCTCTCTTTAACACCATTAAGTCCCACCATGGAAGGGACATAATGAACAATGCTTTAAATTTTGAGAAGATGAGAATTTCAAGAGCTAGAAACCTATCTAATTTCCATAACTCTCTCTTCCCAAAATACAAATCTCATTGCCCTGATGATGGACTCACCTAGCTAGTCTGAAACGTTGGTTTCATAAATTGTTCACAGGGTTTTCCACTAACATAAAATTCTTCCAACCTGTATGGAATCTCTCTTTAACTTCATGTTCTTCTGTATACATGTATCTATTCAACCACTCTTCTTTTAACAAGCACATATTCCTTTTTTCTGGGGCTACAAAATCATGCAGCTTCTAATCTATCCAATTTTCGATCTCCTTCTTTGTCAATATCCACTTATGCCACATCACAAATTTCTCTTGATAGATCCTAGTCCCAAAGACAAAACCATTTTTTGGCTTGAGGGGGATTGGACCTAGTGTTACCGAGAATAGTGTCCACTCGGATGCTGTTATTCCCACTAAGAATGGTAGCTATCTTAGAAACAAACAAGTAAAGTCTACTTTCGTTTTCCTTTATGAAAATAGATAAGAGTGGAACCAAGGAGACCAACCTTAGTCTTGCGCTTGATTTCCTTGTTTGATTCCTCTCCTTCTTGATAGAGCTTTGTTACTTCTTCGTCGTCTTCCTAGCTTCAAAGAGCACCTGTGGAATCATAGAAACATACTACTATCGAAGAACAAAGATCTATATTCATAAATAACATAGGACCAGGTGTGTGTTAACCATACAAATGCATATATAAGTAAACATACACGAATATGGAGGAAAACTTGAATAGCTTTATTAAGATTAAAAGTAGCATGAGGATTACAACCATATGTTCTAACCCAACATCATCCTCCAGCTATAAAGCCCTTCTTCACCTCAATTAAATCTTAGATCACCCAACACTATGTATATATACCAGAAAACCAACAACACTTTTCTACAAGATACAAGATTCCAGCCTCCTCGATCTCTGTGATGAGGGATCCATATATAGATGATTGTAGGGAGGTGAGTCATCTAATGGGGTCCTGATTAGTGTCCTCTCTCTAATAGTTCTTGCTTCCACTTGGAGAATGGTGATCTCTTACTCATCCCTGGTCGAAAACAAAGAGGCAAGTGTTAGAGGGGAAGCTTCTGGAAGATTCCATTATCTTCCACCTCGCATTTTTTCCCTACCATTTGTCCATTCCCGACCATCACACCCTACAGAGGAGCCATTCACTATGCATCGCATCGTATACACTAGGAAGGTGATATGCATCGCACCCTCTGCACTGGGTTTTCAGTATGGTCCAGTTTTGACCATTTATGAGCAGTCTTTAGTGGAGAACTTCTGGGAGATGATGTAATCAGCTGACCTTGTTCCTTTAGGCAGTGAAGCAACACTTTTTAGGGACTTAGGAGCCCTCAATTTATGGACATTTATGATTGGTGTTGAAGTGCCCAAAAATGTCTATAACACTTGCCCCCTAAAGCATGAGGTCGTTAATCTTTTTGATGTCGGGTGAAATTCTTTACTATGAGGATCCGAAGTTTTTTCGAGCTAGGAGGCGACCTGTAATAAGATACAATACAATACATTATTTTGAAAACATTTTTTCATGATCTACCTGAGGTGGGCATTCCCATGCTCAACTTTATAAATTCATTTTCATGTACATAGGACAGACAATCATCTATGTGGTAGACTGATGATTTGGACTCATCATCCTTTGATTTGGATGATCATCTATTTGGCAATGATGTACACTTGATGTCTTTATATTCATGAATATATCGCAGCCCAGATGGATGAAACTAGATCTGGGGTCTTCAAAAGTCATTCAGTTTTCACTCGGAGTACAAGTCGATCCATGTGAAAAATTTTCTGGAGTCGAACATGGAAAGACATAGCCTGATTACCAGCTAATGATGTAAACTGTTAACAGGTGCGAGAGGAATCACCAATAATGACAATGACCCTCTAGGTACTACAGTAAAATTCATGTGGTGTGAAAAAGGACTTGGCGTCGAACACCACATAAAATCTCTCAGTCGAAGGTCATTGATGTAAACCTATCGCTGAAAGTGAGAAACTTGCCATTGAGGCATGCAAGCTTCAAAGTATTGAAAGGGTTGTTCCTAAGCCAACTTCTTGGATAATGAGCCGATGTCGACAAGAAGTGACCCATTGCAGGAGGGCCTTAATGAATCCCACATCAATGACACGGAACGAAGCACATGATTTTGGAGGTGAATACAATCTGACGATACAGGGTTCAAGGTGGCGGTCATGAAGGAATGGAGAATGAATGTATTGCAGTGGGTGAGACACAGATGAATTGTCTGAATGACTTCTCTTGAACATATCGGTGACACTGACGATGAATTGGTAGCATTAACCCAAATATGGATGGTGTGATGGACCAATGGTGATGACCAATGAATAGAACAACCCAACCCGACTTAGATGCGAAAGGAAAGTGTCATGTTCAAGAGCGACTTGCTACCAATAAAGCTTTTTCAAGTTTTCTTCCCAATTTTCCCCAGTCATTGCTAACCAGTACCTCTTTATTTTTGTCAAGATTGAGGAGAATAACATATGCTTGTTCTATAATCCACCCTTCGGGTGAACCTATTGCTATATTTTAGCGAGCCTAGCGACAATGAAACTCGTTCTTGTCCATTTGGACGAGTTTGTCGCTATTCGGTTTTAACGAGTTTAATGACAAAGATAACTCGGTCCCTTTCAATTTTAGAGAGTCTGAAAGGAACGGAAAGGAGACTCCAACGATTCTTTTTCGTCATGTAATCCCTTAAGTTCGAAAAAGCATAAAATAATACAAAAGGGATGAATTTTCGATATTTTTAATGAGCCGAACAAGACAAGCACTCGATATTTTTGTGTAATAATCCCTCAGGTCCAAAAAGATTAAAATCTAGAGGAGGGATGGCACTTCTAATGACTTTAACGAGCTGGAGAGGCCAATCACTCAACAATATTTTCATATTTTACGAGTCAGTTGAAAAGAGCTTAAAGGAGACTTGTTTTCGAGGAACGAGTGATGATTTCGGGTAGCAGCTGATTCCAGGTAAGTTTTGGAATTCTCCAATCACGCCAGTGTCACAAGGATGGCTAATAGAATCACTCTTCACAGATGTTCCTCAAAGGGGTAAACAATCATATGGGGGTGAATGATCGGCTAAAAACAGAGTGGAGGTGATAATGAGAACACGACCAAGGCTCAAAAGTTGGTGATAAGGCATTCACAATGGTTATTTACCGATTCATTTTTTAATGAGCTTAAACTCTGGGGGAAACATTTGCTCATGACTTATGTTTATTTTTTAACGAGCTTGAACTATGTGCTAAAACTGCTCGTGGGGGGTTTAATTTTTAATGAGCTTGAACCCAGTGGTAACACTGCTCGCCAGTCGTATAATAAGGATGTCTCATTCAAGATTCCATTTTGAAGGGGCTTGCATATTTAATGCTTTGCCCCGGATCCTTTCTTTATGCAAGTTAGGAAATGACTAGCCTTACGGGTTTAAATGGTTAGAGGTCCTACAATTTTAAAAAATAAATAGTCACTCTTTGCTTGCATGTAGAAAGGTTTGCATGCCGCCAAGTATAGCGAAAAATTTCCAGGTTACCATTTGTCAGGCCAGGCAGTAACTCCACAAAACAAACAACTGATTCGTCTATTATTCCATAGGTAGGTCATTCTTATATACAATAGGAGTGATTGTTCAGTTCATCTCCCGATGATTGTTCACATTCCTAATTTATTTATTTACATAAAATCCCCCCAATCATGAAGATTAGGTGTCAACATTCCCCCCCTTAATTTGAAGGGATGTTGGTCAGTCCAAGCATCATTCTGAATCGTTCAAGCTTTTCCCTTCCAAGTGATTTGGTGAAGATGTCTGCAATTTGCTCATTTTTGGAACAATGATGGAGATGGATTGTTTTGGTCTTAACATGATGTCGAATCAGATGATATTTAGTATTGATATGCTTTGTTCGATCATGGAACTTTGGGTTCTTGGCCAACTTTATTGCAGAGGTGTTGTCAATCATGAGTGGAGTTGATTGTATTTGTTTTACCTGCAAATCTTCAAGAATTTTCCTGAGCCACACAATTTCTTTTGTTGCTTCAGCTGCTGTCACGTATTCTGCTTCTGTTGTGGAATCTGCTGGAACTAATTGTTTGCATGATCTCCAAGAGATAGCTCCTGATCCAAGACTCATAGCATATCCTGAAGTAGATACTCCAGTTTCCTTGTCTCCATCGAAGTCTCAATCAGAGTATCCGATCAAACTAAAGTCATCCACCTGTGTGTACCTGATTCCATAGTCTTGAGTTCTCTTCAAGTACTTTAGGACTCTTTTTGTAGCAGACCAATGTCCCTCACAAGGCTTTTGCATAAACCTGGAGAGAATTCCAACATCAAATGAAATTTCTGGTCTGGTAGTAGTAAGGTAGTTGAGACTTCCTACAAGTTGTCTATACTTTGTTGCATCCTCATATTCCTTTCCTTCAATAGATGTGAGCTTTAAGTTTTGTTCCATTGGAGTGGTAAGAGGATTGCACTCTATCATGCCAAATCTGTTTAACAAATCTCCAATGTATTTATTTTGAGAAAGAAATATGGACTTTGGATGTTGGGTTACTTCAATGCCAAAATAGTAATGAACATAGCCCAAATCAGTCATTTCAAAACTTTTCCCCAATTCCTTCTTTATGGATGCAATGTAGCTTTCATTGTTCCCTGTCATTAAAAGATCATCTACATATACCACAAGATATACAACTGTTTTTCCAACTTTCTTGACAAAATAAAGTTGCATCATCAAGATCAAAATGATTGAAGTTGAGTTTCAAAAGATGCTCAGTTAGTTTTTCATACCAGGC
>APFE030879031.1:37595-94646 GCA_000404065.3 Pinus taeda
AGTTTCCTCATAATCGACCCCTTCCTTCTATGCAAAACCTTTTTCCACAAGCCTAGCTTTGTGCTTGTCAAGTGAGCCATCAACTTTGTACTTGTTCTTGTAGACCCACTTACAGCCAATCGGTTTGGTTCCAAATGGAGGATAAACCAGCTTCCAAGTGATGTTCTTTATGACGGCATCATACTCCTTTTGCATCTCCTCTTTCCATTCGTCATGAGAAGCAACTTCTTTAAAGTAAGTTGGTTCAAAATCTGTAGACAAGTTCAATTCACAATCATAAGAAACATCCATATCAACAGGTGAATTAGAGTCATCTACATCACCTCCATTTTGTCGGTTTGAATTTCTGGTTCCTGTTTTCCCAATTTCATCAGGATGAACACTTTCAAGTGTCTTTGTCAGCCACTTTGGGGGACCTTTTTGAGATGGTCCAGGCTGCTCTGTTGATTGAGTTGGGAGTGAATCAATATTGAGTCTCCCAATTCTATCAATTACATCACTTAAAGCATCATCTGTTGTTGGAGTTTTAGTCGGGGGAGAGTGTTCTTCAGAAGAAGATTCCACATGTTGATCTAGTATAAGAATCCCCCCTTCAAGATGTGGAATCTGATTATCAAATTCTTCAAATGATTTCGTTTTTGCGAATCTATCCAAGCGATCAAGTTACCGCTCAACAACATTGTTTTGGATGATTCAAGAAAAATTACATCTCTGGATACAAAAAACTTTTTATTTACTTCATCATAGAGGTAGTATGCTTTGGAGGTGTTTGAATGCCCCAGGAAGATACACTTACGACTTCTAGCACCAAGTTTGTTTCTATGTACCTTTGGTATCAAAGCATAACAGGTGGAACCAAAGATCCTAAGATGTTTTACCGGAGGAACATGTCCATACCACAATTCATAAGGAGTCTTGTTTCTTATAGCACTAGATGGACATCTATTCTTTATATATGTAGCACATAGAACAACATCAGCCCAAAAAATTATCTTTACATTTTTGAAAAAAACATGGATTGTACCATATTCAAGATTGTTCTATTCATTCTTTCAGCTACACCATTCTGTTGGGGATTATAAGGCACAGTTGTTGATGTTTAATCCCATGTTGGCGAAGATAGTTTTCAAATTCATTTGATGTATATTCTTTTCCATTATCAGTGTGAATAGACCCAATATGAGATTGTGCATCATTTTCAATCCATTTATGAAAATTCTTAAATGTTTGGAAAGCATCAGATTTGTTCTTCAATAAATAAACCCAACACATTCTCGTGTAGTCATCAATAAATGCCATGATATATTTATTTCCATTTGCAGAAGAAATAGGCATTGGACCACATAAATCTGAATGAATGAGTTCAAGTTTCCTATGTGCTCTTGAATGTGAATCATGAAAAGGCTGTTTGCTATGCTTTCCTAGAATGCAAGCATCACATTGTTTAAGTTTTCTAGGAATTGTAGGCAAACCAGCAATGCCATTTTTCTTCAATAAGCGGAGACTTTCATAGTTCAAATGTCCAAATCTAGCATGCCATAATAAACTTGATGGAAGTGTACCTTCTTCATGATGAGAATTGTATGAGAAATGTTGTGCATGAGTAGATGTTCCTTACAGTTTTAGAGCCTTTCTTCTTCTATTCCCCTCATGACAAGTGAGTGATCAGATGCTTTTCTTACCTCAAGATTGCCATCAAACGTATGAATGGAGTTACCTTGCTGGCGGATGTGGACCAAGGAAAACAATTTTCTCTTGAGCTGTGGGAGATATAGAACATGATCCAGAAGAAAGTCTGGAAGACTAGGCAGTTTAAGCCTGATTGTACCAAGAATTGATGGCTTGATTTTTGACTGATCTGCAAAGTATACTATTCCATCAACATTGTCAGTGAAATCTTCAAAAAAATATTTTCTATGAGTCATGTGACAGGTTTCTCCTCAATCAAGCAACCAATCATTTTTCCAGGAAGCAAGTGAAGCATTAAACAAATCTTCATTTACTCCAATGTTACATTGTGCCTCAACATAGTGAGCGGTTTCAGGTTCTTTACCTTTGTCGGTATCATCAGTTTTACCTTTCTATTGGTTTATTTTCTGCTCAATTTTGTCCCATGGTAGCTAGCATGTGGATGCATCATGTGATCCATTTCTTTTGCAGCGAATACAGTGTAAATATGCCTTTTCTCCTTGAGAATGTCTGCCCCCCTGCCTCTGAAATATCTTCCTCTTCCTCTTCGTTCACCTCTTCCTCTTGTAGAATCTTGCGCAGGATGTTTTTATTTATGAACAAGGCACACAATCTCTTCAGAAGACTCAGGGGTTGTCTTCTTTCCAAAAGATTTTTCTCTTTCAGCAAAATTTTTCACAAGAGAGTCAAAGGTCATATCTTTGAGATTTCCATTTGCTTGCAAAGACTCAAGATAATTGGAGTAAGTAGGATAAAGTGCCTTGAGAAAAGCAATAAGAGGGATATCCAACTCAAACTTAGTGGATTTGATATCATGCATTATAGACTTTATTTCAGATGCAAGAGCAAGAGGATCATTATTTTGCAGTTCAAGAGTGAAGAGTTTACTTATGAGTTGGACGACTTCAAGTGCAGAATGTGAGTCATAGAGTTATTTCAGCTTTTGTAAAGCTTCAAAGGCAGTTAAATATGATGAAATATGGCGACTCACCTCTTTATTTACAGATGTTGTGATTAATGCATAAGCTTTGTTGTTCTTGTTTTCCCAAATGACGAGCTATTTGTTTGAGGTAGGCTGTATTGGGTCACTGTCTCCTTCTCTGACACACACTCCTTTCCACAACTCATTGAAGATGAGGGTGTGTTGTATCATCCGGGACCAATCAAGATAGTTCTCCTTGCCAGTGAGAATTATTCCTAACATAGAGATGATTGAATTCATTCTGTAAGAAAAATACTTCTGCTGATAGAAAAAATACTTCTGCTGATATACAGTGAAATTGTACTCAAAAGGGAAAAATGATTTTAAATACTTTATGCACTATGTTTTCTTCAAATCCCTCCAATGTTTGTAAAAGCATCCTCATATAATATATCCAACATGTAACTGGACCATTCTATATTCCATATCACCTCTTTTTTTTTCTTTTAAACAAGAGCTCCACGCACATATAAAGTCAACAAAGGATTCAAATGGAAACCATTCAATATATATACCATTCAATATATATATATGCTGGACCATTCGCTGGAACATTCAACACATTCAAATGTAGTTCAATACCATATACAAAAGCGGTGTATATCACTCAATAAAACCACAGTTCAATACCATATATACGCTGGACCATTCAACAGCGTTAATATCATTATTCAACGCAGTTCAATACCATTCAACTGCGTTAATATTCCACAACGTTAATACTCAAACAATGTTATACCATGGCCAGTTTCAAATACCATTCAACCACACAGTTCAAGCCACAACGTTAAAATAGGAAAACTAGACAGTGTTAAAACCATTCAACATTCAGTAAAACTCAACAGCGTTAAAACACATTCAATATTCAAAGCTCAAATGCTGTGTCAAACAAAAACATGCTAGTTTAATACCATATATACGCTGGACCAAACAGTGTAAATAAAATACAGGTACCCCCTTCCATTGTGCCAAGAGCCCTTCAAGCGTCTACAACAAAAGTTGTTTCAGTGCCCGTCCAAAAAAATCTTTGTATTGAATGTTGATACTATTCAATAAATCAAAACGCTTGATACCACTAGATAGCATTGAAACTCAAACGCATGGGAATATACGCAGATACAAATTCATTTCAAAATCAAACTCATGGGCAGTGTTACCATTCAACAACGCATACTAGGAGCTGGTGGCATATCTTTGCAGTGGCACCGTTAGGCCTCAGTATGGACAGATTTGCAGTGTAACAGAGGCAGGTTATTTCAGAATAGAAGGGAATAAGGCAGAGGCAGAGGCAAAGGCTAGGATAGAGGATTTACAAGGAGCATAATAGCTAAAACAAGGAGCTGGCTCTGATACCATGTCAGGCCAGGCAGTAACTCCACAAAACAAACAACTGATTCATCTATTATTCCATAGGTAGGTCATTGTTATATGCAATAGGAGTGATTTTTCAGTTCATCTCCTCTTGACTGTTCACATTCCTAATTTATTTATTTACATAAAATTCCCCCAATCATGAAGATTATGTGTCAACACCATGAAAGTTCCCCGCGTAGCGGACCGAATGCTTCCTTGGTGATGTCTACCAAAATAGACAAAGGGGAGTGGTGCAAACGCATGCCAATTAGCATAACCTTAATGAAGGTATCTTGTTCCAACCTAATCCTGTTTTCCTGTGAGGATGGGTGTGTCAGACTAGTCATATATCCCCTATGGAAACCTACTCTATACCCAAGGTTTTCCTGTCGAAACAAACCAGGGTGCATGCCCCCTGGGTTTCAGTCACATCCTCCTGAATCACTCGCACTCATCAGGTGGACAGACTAGAGATCGATTAGACATTCCTTTCATGAAAAGACCATTTAGGGATGGCATTTGACTATTTGCGATGCATGAACCAGAGAATGACATTTGGTCTACGAGCTTGACCATTCTGCCTTCATGCCGAAAACACATTACTCTAAAGAGTGAGGAGATGATGGCTCCCATGCAATAAATATAGTCGCGTCCAAGGAGTATATTATAATCCAAGGGTCCTTGAACTACCATCACATTCATGTGAATGGTTTTCCTTCTCAAAATAATGGGCACATTTGGAAGGATCCCTAAAGGTCGATTGGTTCCTTTGTCGAAGCCTGTCAGATTTCTCATTTTAGGAAAAAGCGATGGTGAACCAAGCGCTTTCCAAGCAGTTGAGGAAAGGATACTCATAGAAGCCCCTTCATCGATGATGGTACCAACCATGACCATTCTGTAAGCTTGTACAATGATTCCGAATGGTACACTAGCTGGTAAACGGGGTCTGCCTAGTAGATTCCAGTTGAAGGAAACGACTAGGTAGCTTGGAGGTGGGACCGAATAGCCGGCCAGATATGACTCTGATGAACTTCCTTCCTATGATAAAGGAATAGGTGGACTGCCCCCAAGTTCATCAGAGTCTATGTTTATGAAAATAATTTGAACAATGTTGTTCTCTTTCTCTTCAGTGATGGTATAATTCGATGATGAATGCTCTGAAGGCAAGACCGGGTCAACTGTCGTCTCGACCTTTTGACTTTCATCTGGTATGGATTTAGAGGGTTCATTTTCAATGACAGATGCTTCGGCCGACCACAATGACGGGCCAACGGATTTTCAACCAGTGGTGGACTTGGCAAGAGTTTTTTATATCCAGGAGGGAGTCGTAGCGGTGAGGCAGGACGGTCATCCAAAACTCTTTTAGCTTCGTCAAGGAAGGTACAATGGTGGACAACGTGATTTCCTTCACACAATTTACAAGGAAATCTAGGATTCCTTTTCTATCCAGGTGCTTCACTTTCACTTGCTGATGGTGTGCATTCAACATGATCATCAGAGGTTGATGACATCGGATTGTACAAACGAGGAGACCAGTCCCTTAAGATCCGAGGGATGCAGGGACAATCTCGGTGATAGTGGTCTCCATTACAAATGACATAAGGAGATTTAGTTTTAGATGGTGCGGTGTGAGGATTTTTACTAGATGATGCTTGGTTGCCCCCTTTCAATTTTGGTTCTTTTTTCTTCTTTTCCTTTTTCTCTTTCTGCTTCTTTTCTTCTCAGTTACTTGATTTTTAGTTTTATCGGCTTTATCAAGCGAAGAGGAAGGAGGAGAAGGAGAATCAGATGAAGTAGAAGGTTGGGAGGAGAATCTAGTGTCATCTAGATGTTGACTTGACTATTAAGGAATTACGAGATTTTGAACGACAGAGATAGAGAAGAGCCAGACAGGCAAACCAATTGTCAACCCTGGAAGTGACAATGTGGCCATATGGGGTGCACGAACATCTCCCCAAGAGGAGAAGGGACTAGGATTTCCTCCAAGGGGAAATCCTTGGTTGGTGGACTTCATTTTCTCAACCTAAAGACCAATGCAGGAATTTATGATGTTATTCTGATTAAAATAAATTTTAGACGCTTTGACACAACTTGTTTTTTCAATTTTAAAGAGTCAATTTATGTTTATTGAGCCTGAAGTGATAAGTGCTCAGAGGACCTTTTCTTTTAAGGATTCTAAAAAGCAGCAAAATGGACTTCTCTGGAGATCTAAGCAGAGGGGATTACCAAACCAATTGCAAAACTGCAGAATACTTTTTACGGTATGGAAATCAATCTTCCTGAATGTTGTGTTCAGTGCATTGCGATCGATAGGGTGGCAGACACGACTTCCTAAGGATAAAAGATGAAGCCTATTGTAGTCTCCCAAAATATACTCGATGGTATGTGGGAGCACAAGTCCGTACTAGCACTTGTTGTCTCAGAGTGGAGGAATCACCCAAACAACAATGAAAACAACAGTTACCAAGTTTTACGACGCCGGAATATGTCTCTAGCCTAGACCTCTAGATGTTGTGCATTAGGCTCCAAAGCATCGTTAGGTTCATTAAATTTATTTTAAGTTGATCTTGCTTAAAAGTTTTCCTTTCAGGTTCACCGCATGATGTGTATGCAATTCCTAAAATGTAGTCTAAGATGATAAACGAACGTTTAAACTTCTTTTGGCAATTAAAATCCTAGCTACTAAGGAAAGAAAGTTAAGAATCTTTCAGCCAAGAGCATAGAGCACATGCTAAATGAACTGTCCTAAATCAAAACAAGCAGTCTAAATGCAAATGCACATGCATGTATTTTTTTCATCCTTATTAATGTATGAATGATGATAAGAAAGCTATGTGCAAATCTGAATTAGTTTTCAAAGAGACAATACTCAACAATTTTTTTTTCAAAATGAAGTGAAGGTAAGAGAGACACTTCACGATTTCGAAATGAAAATTTCTTTTCGACACTTTAGAAACTACTAATTCAAATCATATGCAATAGTAACTGTATAATCGAATATCAAGAACAATGGGATTGTCTTCTAAAACTGTAACTACAACTACGACACTTTTAGATCAAGAAATGACAGTTCGACTATGCTACGTTTTTTCAAAAGAGAACTGAAAATGGTGCACAATACATAAAAAAACTTACAGTTCTTTGCACTATGGAGGCGGAATAATGTAAGAGAAGGGGGTTTTCACAGAGATACACTGACCACAGACAGTAAAACTCCTGAATAGGACTGAAAACAATGATGAAAAACCAAAGTCTGAAGATAAATTTAAGCTTCCCTGACCATCACACCTGTCACACTGTGAATTTAGTATGCAGTGCACCTACTTCACTTGGGAAGTGCGATGCATACAAAATGCATTGAAGGCAGGGTGCGATGGTACCAGTGTGAGACTTTAAACGAGTTTTTACTCACAATTTGCAATTCAGTTCAGGGATTTAGGTCGAGTAAGTGATGTTCAGTATTTGTAAATCACAGGGGTAGATCTAAGGAGGTTACTAGAGCCACCACTTAGGGAAATTAGACTGTTTGCAGATCGATTGTTTAATTCATAAACAAAACCTGGAT
The DNA here is from genome assembly GCA_000404065.3 of Pinus taeda. Classification (NCBI taxonomy): domain Eukaryota; kingdom Viridiplantae; phylum Streptophyta; class Pinopsida; order Pinales; family Pinaceae; genus Pinus; species Pinus taeda. The sequence continues at coordinate 45,185 of APFE030879031.1, forward strand.
ATAGACTGAAGCAACTTTGATCTACTTTGCATTTGTATAACAAATGCAGTTCGAAGGCTAGTTGGCTTGGCTTCAGGCTCTATCTGTAAGTTTATAAAAGACACAAAGATAGGCTAACAAACAATCTAGTCACTCCCCAGAGAGTCGCCATTTTGTTACTGGGAATAGTGTCCACTCGGATGTTGCTATTCCCTCTAAGACTGGTAGCTATCTTAGAAATAAACAAGTAAAGTCTACTTTCATTTTCCTTTATGAAAATAGATAAGAGTGGAACCAAGGAGACCAACCTTAGCCTTGTGCTTGATTTCCTTGTTTGATTCCTCTCCTTCCTGATAGAGCTTCGCCGCTTCTTCGTCGAGCACCTGTGGAATCACAACAACATACTACTATCGAAGAAAAAAGATCTATATTCATAAATAACATAGGACTAGATGTGCGTTAACCATACAAATGCCTATATAAGTAAACATACAAGAATATGGAGGAAAACTTGAATAGCTTTATTAAGATGAAAAGTAGCAAGAGGATTACAACCATATGTTCTGACCCAGCATCATCCTCCAGGTAGAAATCCCTTCTTCACCTCAAGTAAAGCTTAGATGACCCAACACTATGAATATACACCAGAAAACCAACAACACTTCTCTACAAGATACAAGATTCTAGCCTCCTAGATCTCTATGATGAGGGATCCATATATAGATGATTGTAGGGAGGTGAGTCATCTTCTGGGGTCTTGATTAGTGTCCTCTCTCTGATAGTTCTTACTTCCACTTGGATAATGGTGATCTCTTACTCATCCCTGGTCAAAAACAGTGAGGCAAGTGTCAGAGGGGAAGCTTCTGGAAGATTCCATGATCTTCCACCTCGCATTTTGTCCCTGCCATTTTTCCATTCTCGACCATCACACCCTATAGAGGAGCCATTTAGTATGCATCACACCCTATACAGTGGGAAGGTGATATGCATCGCACCCTCTGCATTGGGTTTTCAGTATGGTCCAGTTTTGACCATTTATGAGCAGTTTTTAGTGGAGAGCTTCTGGGAGATGATGTAATCAGCTGACCTTGTTCCTTTAGGTAGTGAAGCAACACTTTTTAGGGACTTAGGAGCCCTTAGTTTATGGACATTTATGATTGGGGTTGAAGTGCCCAAAAATGTCTATAACACCTAGGTTCAAAGTTAGTTGCGCTAACCAACAAAGCCCTACACTATTTGCCCTTTTGGAAACAACCTGCATAGAATAGGCTGCAGTCTCACCTAAGGCATTATTGGGGAATGATAGAACCAGGTTTCTGCATATAAAGGACTATGTGATGTGTTTTTGTTACTCTTAGGGCTTTATTCTGGGCTTCGCAAACCCTAACCTGAAAATTACGCTAACTAACATATAACGGATACAAACTCTTTGCTAATTGTTGTAAACATTCATAACATTATGTAATTAAATAGATCTACCACTTTCATGCATCTGTTAAGTACTTTTCATGATAAATGCACTAAATAGAGATAACATATAGTAATTTCATAAGTAAATATTAACACACAGATACACAGATAATGCTCCAAAACAACCATTATTATGCTTAGATCTTCTAGTACAGACTCTTCCAACCCTGCGCAAAAATTTGTATGGGACCGCGCACTTAGCTGTGGACTTACCAAGCTATCCATGCACATAGATGTAGGAGCCTTCCCCTTCACCTAAGCACATAATAGACAATAGAGACCCAAAACTTGCCTATCTATGCTCTTCGGTATCTTGAATGATTTTTCTATTACCCTCTATGACTCCTTTCATATCTTTCTGTTGACGGTGCTAGACCCGCCAACACGTCAGGGGATCTCCCCAGTAAGAAGTCCCAATTACACCTCACACTGTTTGGTGTAGGAGTCCCAATAGTGGGTCGTAAGGTAATTCCTTGACCACAATTTCGCACAGAGGCAAGTAAGATAACTCTTTTGGTAGCAAGGGTGTGACATCTGTAGTAAGCCAAGGAAGATGCATGAGAGGTTTGAACACATGGGGATTGAGATGAGTGTGCCCCTTGGAAACCTGTGATAGCATAGAGTTTAGAAGGGAACACACGAGCAAGGATGCATCACAACATGGAAGGCAAGTTAGCTAGCAATCCACAGTGATGGTTAAACCAATTGTAGATTTCAAAAAGATTCATAAATACATACATAGAAATAGCTATACATGCATGCTTAAGCAAACAACTACATATCTCATTTAGAGTAAATAGATAGTTGAAATACAATACAACATACGCATGCAACGTGTTGGCTCTTGCTATATTAAGAATTGTAAGTTCCAATCATACAATACATCCATGTCCAACCACCAGTTCCAACAGTGGAATGTTACAGCCACAACCGCCTACTCCTCCAAAGAGATATACTAGCTCTGCACATTGGAGAAGGCAAGGCTCGTTACAATACTTTCCAATCTCTCTCTAAGATAGTCCTATTAGAAGCTTGGCTGACCTAAAGCATATACAATGAGTTATGAGGGACTTATAACAAAGGTTGGGGTGGCCCTTGACATTCTCCTTTGTGACATTTCATCTACCCACATGACTCTTCATCTACTATATGATTGTTACATCCACTATCGAGACGTGAACTTACACTTGGCAAGACGTTACATACAATCTTCACATGTACCCATGTGAGACAAAATGACTTGAGAAAGCCATGCAAGCCATCACTAACACTCGAACCGTTGTGGTGAGACCAACTCTTGACATCCTTGTGATTGTTTATGGTGGCAAACTGATGCCAAGCTTGTTCATCCATGATGGTGTTCGTGCACTCAATGGTGACATCTTTATGAATCAGACTCTTGCCTTCATTGCATATGGGTACACTAATATGTCTCCTCCAGCCAACTCATATAATAGCATGCACATGGTCTTCCAGGGTGCAATTGGACAGAAAACATGTTGATGCATAGTGTCTTTGTTGATCTCCAAGCATGTGCTAGTGGTCATGCACATCGACTTCTCAAAATACATGTTCAGCTCGAGTTGGACTTGCTTCTTGTCATCGCCTCAGTGGGTGTGCCAAATGGAAGGGATTGCATGCATGTGCACAATGATATGCATGTTGCTGAATTCCATTGCATGCGATCAATGACACAACTCATTTTGTTTACTTTGTACCAGCTGCGGGGATGGATCTATAACTTGTATGGGCATAGTTTCAGTTGTGAATGCATGTTGCTCCCCCTGTTGTACTTGTTCCCGCTACAAATCATTCTCTCATATATGTAGCTCTTATTCTTCCTTGAGTTGCTTCTTCAACACATTAACTGCTTCTCTGTTTTGTTCTCTATCTTCACATGATCTTCATGTTGCGTCATCACCTCATAGCCTGAGTCTCCAAAGTTGCTTTCATCACAAGTAGATTTGCTTGAGCTTACAACTTTGTTCCACCTTTACGTTTTCAACAACCTTCCTCTTGCATTCGTTGCATCTGGTATGTTGCCTTCAGCTGATGTTGATGGTGCTTCTTGTTGTGATGTCCTTGCTGTCATATATTGATGTCCTCGTATACGAACAATTTGATGTATTTGTGGGTAGGCAAGTTCATTGAAACTTGGTCGACTGCATCCCCAAGTGTGCTTTGAGAGGCGTCTTCAACTCCGCTCTCCTGGAAACCATTATACCTATGCTGTTGAGAGGTAGATGAACACTTTTAATACTTGGAGACATGGAAACATTCATGGCAAGCAATTTTCTAGTCAAGAACCAAAATGAACTTGAGAACTAACTTGCAACATACCTGTGTGACAGATCATGAAGGTTGTGCAATTTCACTGGGAGGTCGAGAGACTGACTGCAAAAATTATGCAAGGTACAGTTTAGGATGTCAGTAGATTGAATAACTACTGGAATTGCGTAATGCACAATCCAGCCTGTCTTGTTGAGGGCTGAAACTATGTAATGCACAATTTGAGTTTGCAATGACATGCAACCAGCAAATATATTGTGCAGTTTCTGGGGCCAACAGGACACTGCCTCCAAGAATTGTGTAATGCATGCCTGGAGGTCTGTACCTACCTAGACTTATGAAATTTCTTGAGGGAAGCCAGAGCCTTCACTTCTGGAAATGCACAGTGCTAGTCGGGAAAGGCACAATCTAGGCCAAGGTAGCCCAGTCTGGTTGATAGGAAATTGAAAATATGAGAAGTGTGAATACATGATGAGATGAGTGAAAACAAGAGTGAATGATGATTCATGCAAAAAACAAGCACAAGATTCAGAGAATAGGAAAGCATGCATGTGTGTGAAGCAATTCGCTGTAATGACAATCATCTGTGCAAAATACTGTCATGCATGTGACAACAGTGAGATGCGAACAAAAAATGAAATGATGCCTCTACAAGATAGCATGCATCAAAATGATGGGAAGAACTCACTGAAATCAAGCAAACAACAATCACACAAAGCAAAACACAAAAATTGATAGAAATACAACACAAGACATGGAAAGAAGGCTTACCCCAAAACAACTGAGCTGAAAGTGCTGACGACTCCTAGATGCACTATGGGATATTAGAGCTACAAATTCGATATGAGGAATGAGATCTGCAACATTTGGTTCATGAGTTTTGATAAAATCGAAGATGTGACGCACATGCCACAAATATAGGAAGAGAGACATTTGGTGGGTGGTTTCTGAAACGAACCTTTCATGCAACCTCTAGCTACTAAAAGTAGATCCATAAATCAATGGATGCCTTTGCATGCTACCCTAGGAGAAGCAGCCCATGCATGCAAATCAATTTTTCTCGGTCCTAGAGGGAACCAGTCAAATCAGCTTCACATGCAACAACGTGCCCAGCTGGGAAGAAAAATGCACATTTCTCGGAGGGAGCTCGGTTGGCTGCCTAATCGGATTGCACAATTTCTGGGTAGAGTAGCTGATGGTTGCCCAAAATTGTGCAATTTATGGGCTAAGCAGTCTTGCTGGGAGGAATTGTGCAATTTTTCCAGTGAAAAATGATAGGAATATTTGTGCAATTTTGGCAGCAAGCTGCAAGATAGAATTGCACAATTTCTAGAGGGAAGGTTGGTTCCCCTCCAGAATTGCACAATTTCTTGAGGGAGCTGCTTAGCCTGCAACTAGATCAAGTCCTGTGAAATAGCCTATGAGGGGGATGTAATAAGTTTTGATGGATAGGCTTTCATTCTATAGGATAATCACTAAAGCTTGTGTACTTTACAAGGCAAGACATGCTGCTATGAAAGGTTGGTAGGGAGGCTCCAAAACAAAGCTAAGGAAAAATTTTGGAGGGTTGTTGTAGCTGCTACAACACTTGGTGACACACTAGTAGAACTCCAACTCTCTTAATGTACCTTGTTCATAAAAATCAAGTCTAACACCTCCAGAAGTATTGTTTAGCTCTCAATTCATCTTGCTTTCCGCACTTGCTTGATTGTAAGATGTAGTGTATGTCAAGCTCTTGGTCAATTGACACACATTCCAAGCCAAGGCAACACAATTATTTTGATTCAGGTTGAGAGGTATATTGGTGCATAAGTAGCATAGACGTCAGAGTCTTAATTTTGTCTCTGGTGTTGCTCCACTACCAGGAGGCTTGGATAGTACCATGGCAGAGTCACGCAAGAACACAAGCATTGCTCCGCTACTAGCAAGCCTAGTCAGTACCCGGGTGGAGTTACTTGCATCACCTCTCTGCACAGGAAGCCTTTCTCTTCTTTCACCTTATTCATTTTTCATTTTTTCGAAATTTTTCACTTTTTCATAACCATACATAGCACTTATTCATTTCAAAGGAGGAAGATGGATCTTGACTTATTGAGAAAAGAAGAGGTTGTTCCTTCAAATAATTAGTTTATATATATATACCTTTGATGTGCTTATTAAGGTTTCCCCCCTCACCATTCTCTACTTGACTGAACTGCCAAGGGTTAACCCAAAAACAGATGATGAGAGTAGGTGACACTAGTTAGCATGCAAGCATTGCGTTTTCACCAAGTTTCACTTTGAACAGTATGTATTTTCCATCAATGTATCATGGACTGAAGACAAGTTTTTACATAAGAGAGCAGACAACAGATAACCAAATGTTGATAGTTGTACAAGTCCTCTTGTACTTTACCTAGCTTGTTTCAAAAGTCATGCATGCCTTCATGCGAAACTAACCTATGAATGAAAATAAGAAAATAAACAACAAAGAAAAAGAAGAAGTATAAGTAAACGCAAAAGAAAAGTGAGTAAACAAACAAGCAAACAAACAAGCAAGAAAACAAAGCAAGAAAGCAAACAAGCATGCAAGCAAGAAAACTGAAAGAAAACACTACTCCTACTCTTGAGCTAACAGTGCATGGGCCTAGTCACGTTAAGTGATATTTCTAATGCATCCATTGCCACATTGGTTCACCCATTTTGGTGAAGGCTTGGTCCATGAGCAACCTAGTTGTGCGAACCAGCAAATGTGAAAGATACAATAGTAAAAATAGACAAACTTCGAGCTTACAAGCATCCACAAAACAAAAATGAGTGAAAGCACATGACATGCAATCTATGGACTTACCATGATGTTGTGTGACACTACGTGTAGATGTTAAGCATACGCACACTCTTGAATGTGACATGCAAGCACACGTTAGGAAGGTAGACCACTTGTGTTGTGCAAGTGTGCTTGCTGAGTAAGATTCCTCCAATGCATGAGGGATGGGATCATGTAGTTCAAGTGGAGGAAGTGAAATTTGAGTGTTTGATTGATATTCAATGCATATAGATGAGTGATGAGGAGCCTTGCATGTTTGAACAATTTCCTCATAAAAAGTGAAACCAACCTTAGGACATTGAGGGCCTAACATAACCATCAGCTCGGGCTGAATTGCCTTGACAGTCTATGGGATTTCAACTTTGTTGGCAGATGGATCATCATAGACCAGTGGCTTAGATGGATTAACAATGAGTGAATCATCATCGTGATCAGATCATGAGGTAAAGATATCATGACAACCAAGATCAGTAAACTCAAGATGTTGGTTAGTATCCTCATGATTTGATGAATCACATAGAGGGGTAATGAGAAGAAATAATGTTCATCCTCTAGATTTCTAGAAAATATAGATAAAAAATCAAGTGGATGTTCAAAGAATGATTGGTCCTCTCCATTTTTAGATGATGGACTGACTTCCGGTGTGTCCTACGAATGATCAACAATGGGTGCTTCCTTGGATAGAAATACACATGAAAAATCTGGGATCACAGGATCACCAAGGATGTCAGGAAAAAATGGAGGAGGTATGGTTAGATAGGGATGGTACTCTACTAACGGTGGATGTTCAAGCTCCCAGTCATACTCTTCATGAATGACAGTGCACGTTGGTTGTACAAAACCAACTCTGTTGATAGATTGATCCTCATTCTAAACATGTGTAGAGTCTGGAATGGAAGAACACAAGACAGTGCAACCTGGGAGATGATTAGAATATGAGGACAGAGGTTGAGGTAAGAAATACATGTGATAACCCATGGGATTCCCAACCAATATTGCATGAAAATTGGAAGGAGTGATGTTGGGAGGATGTGAGGTTTAAATAGATGTGTGTTCATGCTCTCCCACATCACTCTGTGATGGTGGAGCTATTTGATCAGTGGATGGTAGACAGTCACTTGTGACAACGAATGTGTCCATCTGTGATTGCGCAACTCCATCACTGAAGTATGCTAAGTGGGGTTTGAGCTTGAAATTCTTCTTGGGATTGACAGATTGGATAAGAAAATATTCAAATCTATCCATGAGATACTGAAATTTCATTTGACTTTTTAGTGTTTCAAACATGAATAGACAGAAGTGCTTTGAAAATGCCATAGGTGATTCATGCGGGGCCTTCCATTGTTTTAACATTTTTTTATCAAGAACTTTAGGATAAAAATGGTGGAAAATAGATTTGATTAGATTGTTGAACTTCTTGAATGAGTGCATGGAATTAGGAGGTAGTGTGCCACACCATTGTGATGGGTGGTCGTGAAGTGTGCGTGCGAGCAGCGAATAGACCTCTGTTTCATTAAAATATTCCATGCCCTCCATGAGACCATGGAAGTGATCTAGGTGCTTAGGCCAGGCCACTTCACCTTCACCATCATAGGTGATTTGTGACAAGTGATCCCATACCTCCCTCTCGATGTGAAAGATATGTCCGTTGGATAGACATTTTGGAGGGAGAATATAAAAAAACTCCATGATAGATGTGGAAAGATTCAAAACAAATGATGAGGGATCACCTTTTCATATGGCCCTCCTTCTAGCACTAGAAATGTTGATGGTGCTAGACCTACCAACATGTCAGGGGATCTCCCCAATAAGAAGTCCCAATTAAACCTCAGACCATTTGGTGTATGATTCCTAGCAATGGGTTGTACAGTAATTCCTTGACCGTGATTTTGCATAGAGGAAAGTAAGATAAATCTGTTGGTAGCAACGGTGTGACATATGTAGTAAGCCAAGGAAGGTGCATGAGAGGTTCTAACACATGGGGGTTGAGATGATTGTGCCCCTTGGAAACTTGTGATAGCATGAAGTTAAGAAGGGAACACACGAGCAAGGATGCATCACAACATGGAAGGCAAGTTAGCTAGCAATCCACAGTGATGGTTAAACCAATTGCACATTTAAGAAAGATTCATACATACATGCATAGAAATAGCTATACATGCATGCGTAAGAAAACAACTACATACATCATTTAGAGTAAACAGATAGTTGAAATACAATACAACATATGCATGAAACGTGCTGGCTCTTGTTATATTAAAAATTTCAAGTTCTAGTCATACAATACTTCCATGTCCAACCACTATTCTGATAAAAGAACGTTACAGCCACAACCGCCTACTCCTCCAAAGATATGTACTAGCTCTGCGCAGTGGAGAAGCCAAGGCTTGTTTCAATACTGTCCAATCTCTCTCTAAGATAGTCCTATCAGAAGCTTGGCTGACGAAAAGCATATACAATGAGTTATGAAGGACTTATAGCAAAGGGTGGGGTGGCCCTTGATGTTCCCCTTTGTGACAGTTCATCTACCGTCATGACTCTTCATCTATTATATGATTGTTACATCCACTATCAACACTTGAACTTACACTTGGAAAGATGTTACACACAATCTTCACATGTACCCATGTGAGACAAAATGGATTGAGAAAGCCATGAACGACATCACTAACACTCGAACCATTATGGTGAGACAAACTCTTGACATCCCTGTGATGGTCGATGGTGGCAAACTGATGCCAAGCTTGTTCATCTGTGATGGTGTCTATGCACTCAACGGTGACATCTCGTTGAACCAGGCTCTTGACTCCATTGCATCCGGGCACACTGATATGGCTCCCCCATCCAACTCATCTGATAGCATGTGCATGATCGTCCAGGGTGCGACCAGACTAGAAACCTGTTGATGCACAGTGTCTCGGCTAATCTCCATGCATGTGATGATGGTCGTGTGCATCAACTTCTCAAAATACATATTTAGCTCTAGTTGGACTTGCTTCTTGTCTTTGCCGCAGTGAGTGTGCCAGATGGGTGGGATCACATGCGTGCACACAATTACATGCATGTTGTTTAATTCCCTTGCACGTGATCAACAACACTGCTCAACTTGTCTGCTCCATGCCAACTGCTAGAATGGATCTATAACTTGTACGGGTGCAGTTTCATCTGTGAGTGCACATTGCACCCCCTATTGTACCTATGCATGTTGCAACTCATTCTCTTGTCTATGCAACTCCTATTCTTCCTTGAGTTTCTACTTCAACACATGCAACTCCTTCTCTATTTCATTCTCTATCTTTGCACGATATTCATGCCACGTCATCATGTCATAGCATGAGTCTCCAAAGTTTCTTTCATCACAAGTGGATCTGCTTGAGCTTGACACTTTTTTCCACCTTTGTGTTTTCAACAACCTTCCTCTTGCATTTGTTGCATCCGATATGCTTCCTTTAGCTGTTGTTGATGGTGTTTCTTATTGTGATTTTGTTTTCTTCATATCTTGATGTCCTTGTTTACAAACAACTTGATGTCTTTGTGGCTAGGCAAGTTCATAGACACTTGGTCGACCACATCCCCAAGTGTGCTCTGAATGGTGTCTTCAATTCTTTCCTCCTAGAAACCATTGTACCTATGCTGCTGAGAGGTAGATAAAAACCTGCAGTACCTGGAGACATGGCAACACTCATGGCAAGAAATATGTTATTCGAAAACCAAAATGAAATTCAGAACTAACTTGCAACATATCTGTGTGACCAATCATGAAGGTTGCACAATTCCATCGGAAGGTTGGGAGATTGACTACCAAAACTGCATAAGGCATAGTCTGAGCTATCAGTAGGATGACTAACTATTTGGAACTATGCAATGCATAGTCTAGCCTATCCTGCTGAGGACTGAAACTGTGCAATGTGCAATTTTAGTCAGCAGTGATATGCAACCAGCAAACTACATTGCATAGTTTCTGGAGCCAATAGGATAATTCCTCCAAGAATTTTGTAATTCATGCCTAGAGGTAAATTCCTAGCTAGAAATGCACAATTTCTAGAGGGAAGGTAGAGCCTTCCCTTTCAGAAATGCACAATGCTAGCCAAGCAAGGCACGATCGGGCTAAGGTAGGCCAATCCAGCCGACGGGCGATTGAAAACATGAGAAGTGTGAATGCATGATGAGATGAGTGCAAACAAGAGTGAATGATCATTCACGCAAACTGTTATCACTCAAAAGTTTTTCCTAGAAGTTATCAAAATAAGGAACAATCTGAGGTAACCACAAACCAATCTTGAGACTCAGGTCCTAGCCAACCTAAGTCCAGAGAGGGCTCCCTCTTTATAATTTAACTTTGTTTGGGTAGGATTTTAGGCTAGTTATTACTGTTCATAAGGTTTTGTTTTTCTGTTGGGTGGTGGAATTCTAGGAACAGATGGATAGAGCTAGTTTCTTCAAGCCATTGGGCTATGACTAGTAATGGCCTATTCCTTGTATATTTTGAGGTTTTTCTCCTCATTTAGAGGAGTTTACAAGATTGGGGGGCGGGGGGGGGGTACTCATGATGGGCTCTAGTATACCTGTTTGAGTTAGCTCCTCTGATAGGTCTGGTTGTTCTGACTCTTCTTGTACCTGGGATTCTTCTTCTACATGTGATTCACTTTATGCATGTGATTCTCCTTGTGCCTATGATTCACCTAGTACCTGTAGGAAAGAACCTTCATCAAGCTATTTCTATAGATCAATCAATGTGCTTTTCACAACAAATTCAGTACTATCCCTATCCTCTAAAGTGTTTTCCACCCACTCCAATTGGTTTGTATATTTTTCTATTTCAGGGATTCTGTGATGAATATAAGGAGCCATATTGTTTTTTTGTCTTCTATTGCAGATGAAGTCCAAGGGATCATATCTCCATATGAAGCTCTCTTTTATATTTAGTCTCTGAAGGATTTTCTCTGCATCCTTTCTAGCTTCTCGGCTATTACACGCAAAGGGGCCTAGTTGATCTTTGATTCTAAGCTGGGCCGCCTTTTTGGCTTTGACAAAATGTACCTAATCTAAATTGATTATCTACTTGTAGTACTCTAGAGAAATTAACCTCATTGGGAGGTATTTGGGTAGTTTATATGGGGCCATATCATAGCCATAAATCTGAATTTCAGTGTGATTTTGGTACAAGTACCAATCTCCCACTTTGTGTTGTTTTGAAAGCTGTAAGATCCTCTTGATATCTGAACTGATTCTTGGAGGAGGGCTGCGTATTAGCATTGCTACAATGGGATGTACAAAAATATCGATGAAGTTTGTGTATGGATATGGGGAGTCATACTGATGGATCAAAGGAGTCCAGAAAATCACTGACCTGGGGTGATCTTTTGTATCAAGCTTTTGGAGAGTAAAGGGGAACTTGTCAGCTTGGTAATATAGGAAAAGGTGGTACAAAACTGAGGAATACTTGAACACTCTCTCATTACTCATCCTAAGAAATTGGTCATGCATCCTATCAGCTATGAACTTGGAATAATCATACATGATAGCAGGAGGTTGTCCTGGAGTGAAAATGGACATGAAGGCTAAGATGATTTCATCTATATACTCACTGGTAGTATAGCCTAGGATACTAGATATCATTGCTACAATGTCCTAGCCACATTTGGAAAATATGGTATATACATATGGGGGAGGATCTTTTGGAATATGTTTCACTTCTACAATAAAATTTTGGAACATTTCAGCAAGCTTTGCAATGGTTAGCTTGGGGAATTGGTCCAATAGGTCTACAATAGAAATTGGGGTTAGGTTTTGCCCTGGTTGTAGTTGTAGCATTTCATTGATTGACTCAGCAGTGATGGTGAAATGTATCATTTGGTTGGGGGACATCACTACTCTTTGACTAGGGGTGTAGTTTGCATGGAAATAATGGACAATTTCTTGAAAGATGTGCACCTCAGGGAATTGATACTTGGGAAAATTAGACTCCCAAAGACCTATTTTATCAGCATGGTTTAGGTATTGGTCTCTATATTAGCGGTATAATTTGAGAGGGGATTCATGGACAAGGGTGTCCTTGATTTGGAAACCTTTATCAGCAAGGGGAAGGTGGTCCAAGTCTAGGTGAGGAGTGGAAATTGGTCTGACATCCTTGGCTATTGGGGTAGGCATTCTTAGTTCTTGTCGAATTGAGAATGGGGGAGGTAAATTTTCAATATTTTAGGGCAATGGTGGTTCAATTCCAGATGGATTTAAGTTATCAGAGTTTCTCTTTAATTTCAATTAAGAACACTCAACAATTGGCTCTGAAATTGACAGGTTTTTCAGTGAATAATGGTTTAAATACCTGGAATTTGAAGAAAACTAGGTCTGAACCAGGTGACTGGCAACTATGAATGGTTGAAAGGGATTTGAGCAGGCTGGAAGGCAATCTGGGAGCTTTGTGGCATCTTCAGGGTGCAATTGTATGTGGGTTGATAGCTTCGACATTCACAGGTGTGTGCATGGAAGTTTACAGTTGAAAAACGATAAAAGCAATAATCTGGGGCTTTTTTGGCTTTATGTGTGAAAGTCAATTTGGTAGGTACAGGTGAATAGTGGTCATTTGTCAAGTAGCAGGGTGAACAGTAGCTATTTTGGCATGTACAAGGCTGGCGGTAAGTGGTTTGCTTCGCACAAATTTTGGGTGCTTAGCAGTATTGGGGGGGGCGCCCAATTCCATTCATTGAGTGCCATGTTGCCTCAGGGGCCCAGTGGAAGTCAACCCTTTTTGGGTGAGTAATGTTCGAATTTCGGGCCCTTCGGAAATCAACATAGGCTGTCAGATGGGGAGGGGAGAGATCGTGTGGTGGTCAAGTGATGGAGTTTCCCGAAAGGTAATGGGGCGGGCCCGACAGGTGTTTAAGCGCGATGGTTTTGGTTTAATATGAGATTAAGGTGGAGGTTAAGGTATCGGTCAGGATTTAATTGGGTTTTTTAACCAACTTAATCGAGGATCAATTAGTTAGTCGGTCTGGGGTAGAAAAACTTAGTTTATATAATTAAACTAGGGTGGGATTAATTAATATTGCGGGAGTTAATATATATACCAGAAATGAGTTTTTATTAGGGATTTAATAAATAAATTAGTAATTTAGTCAAATAAGTGGAAAAGGGGCACAATATCCCAAATATATGATATCTCATGTTTTAATGCTTTCCAATAATCACATAAAGACTTAGGATATAGTTCTTTTATGGGTTTTTGACATGAAATTGAGCTATGTGGGGGAATGAACACCTTTCCTAGGTAAAATTAATTTAACCTTAAGAAAAAAAGCATTATTAGGAAAAATGAATGAACTAAAGCGGGGGAATGAATGTTTATGAGGGGGTTTTAGTACTTATTGCCTATAAGTCATTGAGCCGAGGGTCCGGTCCCTCTAAAAGTCAGAGAAATGCTCTGAGCCTCTTTGACTTAGGGTTTTTTAAGTACTTTAATCTTTATTGTGGGAAATTAGTTAAATAAAAAGTGAAATGAATGAGGGAAGTTAGTTAATTTCCTTTGATATTCAATCTCATGCTTGATTGTCCACTTATCTATAGAACTTTCATGATAGAAAAGATAATAAACATGTTCTTGTTTAATCAATCACCATACTTCTGCAAACTTTCTACTACTTACCCATCTACTCATCCTACCAATTTTACTTCTATTTATTAGAGTGCATTTAAGCCAGCAAACCCTTATCGAACATTTTCCTTTTTCTTTACAATAGTAAACTATCTAAATCTAACCTTATTACATCCAAGGGCTCAGATTAAACAATTGAGCTCCTTCTATTTACTCTACCTATCTAATTATCTACCAAGATTAAACAATTTGGTCAGATTTTATTTTCTATCTAGACATGAAATAGTCAAGCTTAAACATTTTTACTATCATGGATTGTGGCAAAGATTACAAGCTACACACAATCATTTATTATGCATAAAAGTAAATAGTAGTGGCACTTTGGGTTGCTCACCTTCATGGTCTTTTTCTTTTCTTGGGGTTCATATTTTTCATATTTATTGACCTTTTTTTTTCTTTTTGTCCTTTGATTGTTCTTTTAGGACATACCCTCCTTACATTTTTTAATTTTTTGAATATGGAAAACATTTACAGAAAGCAAAGGTATGTACATATTACAGGTTCAATCTCTAACATTAAAAAATTATGACTCCTATTGGTACAGGAACCTAACAGTGGCTCCACTTGGGGATGGTATTTCCTGATGAAATGTCAATAACTTTGTAAACAAATGGCCTTCTGAATTGCTGTGATGCTATCCTGCAACTTTCCCTTTTGAAATTTCTGCATTATTGCTATTTATGACAGTAAAACTTTTGAAGCTTAGGGCCTTCACTTTGGGCTTCAACTTCAGGGAATCACCATCCCATCCACTTTAGAATTTTTGAAAGTAAAGCATGTATACATGATTAGTGAAATCATTTACTAGGATCAATATAGTGTTTGAGAATTCGACCATTTACTCGTCCTCCTTCTGCTTTTTTTCCATCCATTTCCCTGAGGAAGAAAGCATTATTACCTCTAAAATCATAAATGTTATATAGACCTTTCCATAGGAAATCAAATTTCCCATGTTTACCTTTATCTTCTCTTCTTGAATCCCACTTTAAAATTTTGTCCCCTAGGTAAAAATCTTCTTCCTTAGTCCTTTTATCAAAATCCTTCTTGATCCTTTCCTGCACAACTTGAGATCTGATATACACTTCTTCCCTGGTCTGCTGTAAATGAATTATTTGGTTGATTCTTCTTTAGATGTCATTTGGTTCAAACTGCAATTCTTGGAGTAGCTTCATCATTGGTGTTCCCAAGGAAGATGGGAAAACAACTTCCATTCCATAAACTAATTGATAAGGACTAGTACCAACAGACTTCTTTGTGGTTAGCTTGTCTACCCATAAGGCATTTACTAGCTTTTTGTTCCATGTTCTCTTGTTATCCTCCAACAATTTTTTGATGATATTCATTAAACTCTTGTTTGAGGACTCTTCTATTCCATTTCCATGAGGGTAATAAGCTATGGAGTGACCCAGGGTTATTTTATACTTATTATAGAAATCAATCATTCTTGTAAATTTGAAAGCTGCTACATTATTAGTGATGATCTTGGTTGGGCACCCAAATCTAGATAGGTGTTGACCTCAAGGAAGGTTATTATAAGAGTGTGAGTGGCTTGCCTTGATGGTATGGCTTCTATCCACTTTTTGAAGTAGTCCATAGTAGTTAGGATCCATCTGTGTTGGGTAGAGAAAGGTGGATGGATTTCACCAATGAAGCCAAGGCCCCATTGTTGAAAAGGTGCTTCAACAGATATTGGTTTTAGGGGCAAGGGTAAAAGCTTTTTATTTCCTTCAAAAATATGACATTTATGACATGAGGTTACAAATTTCTTTACATCAAAAAATAGAGTGGGCCAATAAAAACTGGCTCTAAGAATCTTGTCAGCTATGGTTTTCCATTAAATATGTCCTCCACAATCACCTGCATGAAACTCTTGTAACACTTTGTCAGATTCTTCTTTCAATAAACAGTTAAGAAGGATACCTTCATGATTCTTTCAAAACAAAGCATTTTCGATTATGCAAAATTTTAAAGATTTCATTTTTAAAAACCTGCTTTTGGTGTGTTAAAACCTAGATTTACCTCAGGCAGAAATGGTAAGATTTTAGGTCCAAATCAAACCACGCTCAACTTGGTAGCTAGCCCTACCAGTTAGGAGAGGGCTCTCTCTGGGTCAATCGCAGCTAATTATGATCACTACGGGCTTGAGATGACTGATATAGCTACTAATCTTAGGCTAGGTATATATGTAAAGGAGTTTTTTTGATAAAATGGTGTTTTTGTGGGCTCTAAGGGAAAGGCAGATTTTGGGTGAAGGGAATGAGGCACAGTCTTGCAGGGATTTCGATGGGGCAAGGTAGGCAACTGTAATTGGCACTATAAATCAAGTGAGGTGGATGGATCAGATTGAGGGGGAGTTGAAGAGGGTAAGGGAAGCCATCGATACTCTCCAAATAGTGGAAAACATTAAAGATTCAAGAAAACTTCAAGTAGAGCACTGCACTTCTCAATGTATTCTACTTACACTCTTGTTTGTTTAGCTGAGAAGAAATAAAGAGAAATGATACATAAAACACATGAATAAATTCACAAAGACATAAGAAAGCACTGTACCAAAACAAATGCCACAAGGATCCCAAAGACTGCTGCAAATCCTAGTCTCAATTCCTTAGCCAAAATACTAATGTGAGTGTACAATGAAGCTCAAGGCTTTCTCAAGAGTCCAACCATGCTAATGACTAAAAAACAACATAATATAGACAAACATATCTCCTCCTTTGTTATAGACATTTTTGGGCACTTCAACCCCAATCATAAATTTCCATAAACTGAGGGCTCCTAAGTCCCTAAAAGTGTTGCTTCACTACCTAAAGGAACAAGGTCAACTGATTACATCATCTCCGAGAAGTTCTCCACTAAAAACTGCTCATAAATGGTTAAAACTGGACATACTGAAATCCCAATGCAGAGGGTGCGATGCATACCACCTTCCCAATGTACAAGGTGTGATGCATACTAAATTGCTCCTTTGTAGGGTGCGATGGTCAGGAATGGACAAATGGCAGGGACAAAATGTGAGGTGGAAGATCATGGAATCTTCTAGAAGCTTCCCCTCTAACACTTGCCTCTTTATTTTCGACCAGGGATGAGTAAGAGATCATCATTATCCAAGTGGAAGAAGGAACTATCAGAGAGAGGACACTAATCGAGATCCCAGAAAATGACTCACCTCCCTATAATCATCTATATATGGATCCCTCATCACAGAGATCCAAAGGCTGGAATTTTGTATCTTATAGAGAAGTGTTGTTGGTTTTCTGGTGTACATTCATAGTGTTGGGTGATCTAAGCTTTACTTGAGGTGATGAAGGGATTTCTAGCTGGAGGAGGATGCTGGGTCAGGACATATGGTTGTAATCCTCTTGCTACTTTTCATCTTAATAAAGCTATTCTAGTTTTCCTCCATATTCTTGTGTACTTGTTTATATATGCATTTGTATGGTTAAAACACACTCTGGTCCTGTGTTATTTATGAATATAGATCTTTGTTCTTCGATAGTAGTATGTTGTTGTGATTCCACAGTTCTCTTTGAAGCTGGGAAGATGAAGAAGAAGCAGCGAAGCTCTATCAGGAAGGAGATGAAATCAAGCGCAATACTAAGGTTGGTTCCCTTGGTCCCCCTCTTGTCTATTTCATAAAGGAAAACGAAAGTAGACTTTACTTGTTTGTTTCTAAGATAGCTACCAGTCTTAGTGGGAATAGCAGCATCCGAGTGGACACTATTCCCGGTAACATCCTTGCCTCTAGGGGTCGAGCTCACATGTTTAGGAGCTGATCCAACTGATCCTAAACTGAGAACTGGAATCTAGGCAACATAACAGCATGCCTCTAAAAACAAGGAAACTGATTCATTCAGTTTCAATCAACCTCTAAACTGATGAATCTACCTCTAAAAGTAAAAATATAACATCTTTACATCATGATCCATCAATGTTCATCAAATTACATCATAAATTTTCCAATAATAAAGTGAAAAAGTCAAACTAGGCAAAACTGGGCCAAAAATAGAGCAAAACTGGGTCAAACTGGCAATTTTCCTCTATGCGCAGCGCTCGATTCTCTATACACTATGCCTATTTGGACCCACTTCTGGAGGCCTTCCCGATGTCCAAATATACTCTGAATAGGCTTGTTGGAAAGGCCTACCAATTTTCTTTCCAACACAAGTGGATGTTTTCAATTTGGCCTTCATTTGCCCTGTCAAAAATCAAATCTCGCAAGGCTGCTTCCTGTGTGTCAAAATAGGGGCAGTGAGGTTATTTTTTGAGTGTTTTTGACCTCTTTGAGGGCTAAAAACCTGCCCAAATTTCTTGTCCATAGGTAGGAAAGCATAAATCTTCATGAAAAATCCAGAAATGCAAAGTTTTTGTGATTTGGAGCCCTCTAGCAAAAGTGAGCGCCACCTGGCGCAACGCATAGGGAGGAAAACTCTGTTTTTTGTGTAAAAAATTTCCAAAATGCAAAAATTGCTCCAAGTTTTTTGAAATTTGGGCTGGACCTTCTTTATCAAGAGCAGTGTTGAGCCAAGGATGCCTTGGCCAATATCCGAAGTCGATCATGCTCCTTTCACCTCTTTGAAGCGTTCCTCAATTTTGCCTTTAAATTCCTTATTCACGCTTTGCAAACCTTGTTTCGTGCCATACAATGAAATGCCATGTATCTCAACAATTCTTTCTCCTTTTTGGCCTTCTCCAGTAGTCTCTCTAAGTGGATGTTGACTCTCTCAAGCCATAACTCTCGATCAGTGTTGATCTCTTGCTCAAGTGGAGTGAACTCCACCCTCCTCCTTTGGGTAGCTTGGCGATTCTCCCTAATGTTTTGTAACTCCATGATCACCTATTGGTCCTCAAGCTGCTTATACCTTTACTCCAAGTATTTTATAATCCACTTAGCCCTCTCCAAGTTGAGGGACAAGGCTTTGGTTTCTATCTGCTACTCTTGGATGATCTCTTTGAGACTTGTGCTTTGAGGACCCATGTCTATATCAACATCCTCAATAAGAATGAAGCCCCTCTCACCTGAAGACCCCTCATCCTGCATTGGCCTCTTTCCTTTGTCCCGAACCTGTGATGCTAATGTTGGAAGCGAGGCCCCTTCCACCCGAGGTGGAGATAACACTTGCTTTGCTACCACGAGCAACTTCCTGCTGCCCTTCTGATAAGTGATAAATACCGGCACAGTAGCAGTGTGTGTCTCATGACCTTCATGCTGATAAGAAGGTCCACCTGTATTGTGCAAAGTCTCTCAAGGTCCCTGAGGAGCTCTGAAAAACTCACAAGAGATGAAATCATCCCAAGTGATGCCCTGTAATGCAAGATGATGAACAACCACAAATTTAATAAGAGAAAAATGATCAATACTGTTAAATTGCCACTGAGGAGTCTTGTGCTGCACTAGAGTGGTCATCCTTTTGATATTTTGACACATGAAGTAAGGAATGTTCATCATCCATACCCAGGTAAAATGCATGAATAACTTGATATGATAAGCATACAAATGGGAGAACCGACACTCACAGCTAAAATACTTCATGATCAATTTCATTAAAGTAGCATATTCATCTGTGATATACAGAAAAGGAAACACCCTCTTGATCTACCGCAAGAAGCCATGCTTAATGTACAGTTCATAATACTACCGGTCAATTTTTTGTCTCTTGTTCCATGGCTCTCCAATGTTGGGAATATCGGTTGCTAATGAAATGGATTTTGGTTTTAATGTGAAAGTAGCACCAGCTAGAGTGGCTTGATCACCATGTAAATGCAGTGTAAACAAATGAGCCAACTCATGATGAAATTGAATGCTAGCAACCTTCTCACAAAATTCATAACATGACTGATGTCGAAAACAAGAGATAGCAAGTAGGCAGGCCTGCAATTCAGCAAGGGTTGTTAGTTCTTCTCTAAGATGTCTACCACCTCTATGAGCCCTCCTGGGTGCATGTCCCTTTGTAGGTGAGTCACTTTAGGTCTCCTCTTCAAAATCATATGAAGAAGCAGATGCCACGGAGAAATGGGTGTTGATATGTCAAACTTTCTTAGACTGCCTTTGATGATGTGTTTGACCTTTGTTTTGTCATCAAGGGAAAACAATGAAATGAGGGACTGTAAGGGAAGGGAAAAACAATGGAGAATTAAGGGATTGTTGGGATAGATGTTAGTTAGGGAAATGTGGGATGTTTGGGATTATAGGATTAGGGTTTGGGGATTTACAATTGAGAGTTTGGAAAAGGGAATTTAGGATAAGGGATTAGTGAATTTAGGGGGCAGGGGAACTAAGGGATAATGAGATCAAGGGACAAATGGGATGAGGGAGTGAACTTGGTGACAAAACAATGAATTGAAACCCTAGCAGCAAGTTTCTTTGAGGTATTTTTAAAAGGTAGGGTTTGATTGTTTTAAACAAGCACCATGAAACACACACCATCAAACCATCATCGAACTTGGATATGAAACAGTTTTGAAAGGTCTACCTACTTGTATCAAGCTCAATCCATGAAATTTCGGGCGTTTGGAGCGAGTTTGAGCAAAGTTTGGCTTCTCTGGCTGTGTGCACTGCGCATCACGCCCAATGCGCTACGCCCTTGTAATTTGACACTGGATACTAAGTCCCAATGCACTACACCGGTTGTATGCACCGCACCTCCTGCCCAATGCATTGCGCCGCGCTGAGCAACCTAGTGCGATTTTCACCCAAACTTCACACTCACTCACCAAAATGGTTGTGTCTTGCTTCTCTTTTGAAAATGAACTTATCCAATGAAGGAAGAACTTATAAACAAAGAGCTTTTGAAATTTTGGCTCATGAAACCCACTTTCATAATGTTTTACAAATGACTTTATCTTTAACTTGTTTGTTGGACTTTTTCACTTTCTTTAAGTTTTATGATGAACTAAATGACCTGAGCTTCACTTGCTTGCAGGTGTTGGAGCTTTTTGGGCTAAGGAAAGAAACCAAGGTGCAGATGAAGGAA
Source organism: Pinus taeda (assembly GCA_000404065.3). NCBI lineage: Eukaryota > Viridiplantae > Streptophyta > Pinopsida > Pinales > Pinaceae > Pinus > Pinus taeda. The sequence goes on from APFE030879031.1 coordinate 66,351, forward strand.
TTTTATGATGAAGAAAACAAAATTTTCATGATTTTTGTACAATAAAAGCTAAATACTATGTTTTTTCCTCAAAACAGAGTTTTGAGGAAAAACACAATTTCGAACACTTGGTAATGAAATTTATGGATGTTGAAACCTCTTCATGGCCTGCTGGTAATTATTGGACACTTTGAAGTATTTATTGATAAAACTCTAATGGAACCATGACCTAATTGACAATGAAACCCTAAATACAACCTTTTGCAATTTTAGATAAAATAAGACTGTATATGCCTTTTTGAATGAATAGACATGATCCAGCAGGTAAATGACATGAGGGACATGAGGAAAACCACTCTTGTCAGATGATCCATGTGCCTAATGGATTGCAGATGACTCGGCGGAACACCTAATATGAAATGCAGCAAGAGGATTTGATCTCTGATGGAGGGATGAAGATACCGACACTAAAATTGGCTCCAATGGGGATGGTAGCTCCTTGGAGGTACCAAGAACTACAAATCTCTGGGAAAGCTAACAGTGCCTTCATCCATTGGGCTATGGAGTCAATAACTTCAACGAAACAAAACTGAACTCTTGACTTAAAGACTCAATTTCAGGACTGAACTTGACTAAAAAATGACTCATTTTGAAGACTAAAATTGATTGACGGACCTGACTCTGATGAACCAAACCAAAACTGAAATCAAACACCAGCTTTACAGCCTTCACCTTGGGCCCCAAGCTGAAGAATGAAAATAGTACACACTTGCAATGGAATTTAAACACACCGGTATATACAATGATGAATAGAACAACAAAAAACATATCACAAATAATACTGCTTGAGGAGCTGACCATTGACCACTCCACTTGAGTAATCTTCACCATTCATCTCTTACAACAAGAAATCATTCTGGCCCCGATATTTAGTGATCTTATACGGTCCTTTCCAAATATTTTCAAATTTTCCATGTTTACCTTTCTCCTCATTCCTTGCATCCCATTTCAGCACTATATCTCCTATCTCAAAACTATCTACCTTTGCTTTTCAGTCATATATTCTCTTGATTCTTTCCTCCAACTTGAAAGTATTTTGAGATACCTCCTCCCTAGTTTGCTGCAAGTGAATCATTTGATTAATCCTCCGCTACAAACTATCCTCTTCGCTACCTGTTTCTTACAAAAGTTTGACCATTGGGATTGCTAAAGAAGTTGGGAAAACTGTGTCCACACCGTACACAAGCTCAAAAGGAGACATGCCTATAGACTTTTTGTGGCTTACCCTATCTGCCCAAAGTGCATTGACTAGCTTCTTGTGCCAACTTTTCTTATTAATTTCCAGCAGCTTTTTGATAATGTTGACAAGAGACTTATTTGAGGATTCGGCTAATCCATTGCCCTGTGGATAATAGACTTTCGAATGCCCCAAAGTGATTTGATACTTATGACCAAAATCAACCATTCTTTTCAATTTGAAGGCTGGTGCATTGTCGGTGATCAAGTTATTGCAACAACCAAAATGAGACAAAATTTTATTTTTAAGAAAGGAGATAATTACTGAATCAGTGGCTTGTCTTGTAGGTACTGCCTCTATCCATTTGGTGAAGTAATACATTGCCGAGAGGATCCACTTATGCTGCACTGAAGAGGAAGGATGGATTTCACCTATGAAATCCAAACCCCACTGCTGAAATGGAGCACTGACTTCAATGGGTTTGAGTGGCAAAGGCTGGAACTTCCTCTTACCTTGGAAAATCTGACACTCATGGCAGCTGGCCACTGTTTTGTACACATTAGTGAAAAGGGTTGGCCAATAATACCCGTCTCTCAAGATTTTATTGGCGGTTGTCTTCCAGAAAAGTTGACCTCCGCAATCCCCTTTGTGAAACTTCTCCATTACTTGTTTTGCTTCTTCTTCCACTAAGCAATTTAGCAAGACACCTCCGGGGTCTTTCCAATAATGTGCACCATTAATGATACAAAATTTTGCAGCTTTCAATTTCAATGTCCTACTCTTATTCTTAGCCATTCTGGGTGGTGATGACAGATTTTGGAGTACATAAATAATGTCTGAATACCAAGGAGAAAGGAGGAACATTTCTGATACCTGTATGGGCAGATTCTCTTCATTTTCCTTGGACATATCAGCAATTAGATTGATGTCTAGGACATACAGATTTGACTCGGCCATTATTTTGGCTAGCCCTTGTCCTTTAATGAGCTTCGTTGGTTTAATTTCCAGGTCATACTCCAACAAGGCAACAATCCATTTGCCTCTTCTCCCCTCTGGATCTATTTGCACTAAGACATCCTTGACAACAACATTTGGGATGTAAGCAAGGATGTGAGAATGCAAAATATAAACCCGAAAGACCTTCAATGCCTTTACCAAAGCAAGGGCTTATTTTTCAATAATATTTTACTTCAATGTTGCATCCCTTATGGTTATGCTAAAAAAGTGATTGGCTTCTCGAGTTGGTCTCTTTTTTGCATTAAGACCACTGCCATAGTATGATCTGAGGCAAATGAAAACAAAATAAAATCATGAGTATAGTCTGGGCTGACCAAAACTGGAGCTGAAGAAAGTGTTAATTTCACTAAATTGAAATATTTTATTTCTTCCTCCATCCACCTTACTGCACTATCCTTTTTGAGCATATTTGTGATCTCTCTTAACTCTTCTGCAAGATTGGGCACAAAGCGACGTAAAAAATTGATCTTACTGTTGAAGGATTGGATTTCTTTCTTACTTCGTGGAAAATCAATCTTTTGAATAGCCTCCACCTAAGATGGATCAATGCAGATGCCCTCCTTTGAGATGATGTGCCCAAGAATCTTGCCCTCATCTATGGCGAACAAACTTTTCTTTGGATTAAGTGAGATGCCATACTTCCTACGCTACTAAAACACAATCTTTAAATGATATAGGTGATCTCCATATAAATTAGAGAAAATAGTTAAGTCATCAAGATAAACAACAAGGAAAACATCTTTTTCATTGGCAAATGTGATATCCATCACCTGTTGAAAGGTTGCACTAGCATTTTTCAATCCAAAAGGCATCTTTGCATAGTGAAAGGTTCCCCACAGAGTGGTGAACACTATTTTGTCTTGGTCATCCTCATGGACCAGAATTTGGTTATAACCTGAATAACCATCAAGTAGTGACATCCTAGATGCTCCAACTACTTGCTAAAGTATATGATCCATATTGGGCACTGGATAGTTATCCTTCAAAGAAAATTTTTTCATATTTCTAAAATCATTACATAGCCGAATCTCACCTATCTTCTTGTGTACGGGCACCAAGTTTGAAATCCAATCTGAAAACCTTATGGGAACTATGATACTAGCCTTATACAATCGGTTGACTTCCTTCTCAATCGACGGTAGCAACTTTGGATTTATTCTCCTCAACTTTTCACGAAATGGCTTTTGATTAGGCTTGAGCAGGATGACATGCTGAATGATACTTGTATCATATGACTTCAAGTTGGAATAATCCAAAGCAAAAACATCAATGAAAGAAGATAACAAGCTGATATACTTGGCCTTTACTTGTGGAGGCAATGCTTTTGACAATTTTACCATCTTCGGATTTTCAGCTGATCCAATGTTTAGATCCTCCACTCCTTTTTTAGTTGGTAGCAAGCTTCGTTTCCGTGCCACATCATCATGATCGAACAACTCCTCCAAAAGGATTAGACCTTTAGGGATGATGTTGTCTTTGAGTTGCAAAACCTCCATCTGATTTACTTCTAAATCCACATCACCATCATCATATTCCACATCAATAGAAGTGTCCTTGAATTTACCTTTGTTCTACATAAATTCATTGATCTCATCATCATCTTGGAACACTTGCCAATACCTTTGATTGTCCGGGATAGCTGGGCAGTGTTTCACGTGAATCTCAAACTTGTTGTTTGAGTTCATTGGCACTTTCAAATTACTTGTTGTTGTTGCAAGTGAATTAGCAATGATATTTTGAGCACGAGGAACACAAGTTAAAGTATAATATGAAAATACTCTCAGAATATCAAGTACTGCATTTCGATAAGCCCACATTTTAGGATGTTTTGCTTGTTATTCCCCTTTTACTTGCTTGATTACCAACTCGGAGTCGCCATACACTGAAATCCTTTTGGCATTCAACTTTCGAAGAATTATTAAACCAGCAATCAAAGCTTCATACTCATCCTCATTATTCGAACAATCAAAATCTAGTTTATAAGAGCAGACCCTTACATTGCTTGGCACTTTGTTTGGGGTGAAAACAGGGTTGTGTATCCATATGCCAATGCTAGCACCTTCCCTTCCTACAACATCATCAAAATCCATGACCCATAGACCCGCTTCATCCTCTTCCAAGTGCTGAAATTCCTTATGTGTTGTTTCTTGTCCTTGCTATCCATCTTTATGATGTTGTTGACTAGCTGATTGATCAACAGTATTTTGTCTTTCTTGCCTTAAGATTTCTCTGAAATTTTTAGTCATTTCGAGAACATCTTCTACTTGAACTATTTGACTATCTACATCATTAAAACTATCTGAATACAAAACAAATGACTCTAAATCGGTATGTACATAGTTGATCGGATGATTTACCAGTTTCTCCTTGCTAGTGACCATATATTTCATCTTTTGTTCCCAATATAGTTTCCTCATTTGGCCAAGCACGGGAATGGTAGCATAGGAGAAATCAAGTTGCATTGTCCCTTTAATCTTTGCTCCCTAAGATCTGGAAAGAAGCATGCCAAATCTGGGATGTATATTTGCTACGACTACATCCATCAAAACATTTTTGGTCAGAATCTGATCCAAACTGACCACCAAATCCTTGATAATACCGATGCACCTTACTCTCCCAGAATCGAAAGATTAAAGGTCATGGTACTTTCTCGTAATGTCCAATCCCAATTTCTCCATGATGGCCTTGGGCATAAGATTATGTGAGGCTTTGGAATCAAACATAGCATTATGCAACACAAAGTCATGCACCCTGAGACTGATGTAGAAAGGGGCTACATCATTATCTTGAGACTGACCTTCCAATGCTGGCCCAAAAATCAACTTGGGATTTTCATCCTCCACATTCACCATATCAGATTATGGATCTAGACTCAAAATTTTGGTGACTTGACCTTTATAATCGTTGTTCTTCATCAACTCAGTCAAAGGAATGGATGTCTTTATCTTGGCAATTTCATTTTCCAAATTAAAAATTAGAGCTTTTCTACCTCTTTCGCTGGAACATCTTTCCTTTCAGGTTTATCCTTTGACCCACTTGGCTAATTAGATTTCTCATTTGCTGATGGTGTTTTACTGGTGGTAGGATCAGCTGCCTCTTTTCCTTTTTTCTACACATTAGGAGAACCATTCGTTGATGCTGCTACCTCCTTCCTTTTTTGAATTGGGTTGACGGGCACATCTCTATTTCGAAGAGAATATTGTCGCTGTTGAGCCGAAAAATAATTCATGTATTCTCTTTGGTACTCATTGAACTCTTCTTCAAGAATAGTTTCACTTGCCAAAATGAAATTGTCATCTCTTTGTTTAGCTGAATTCTTGGAATATTCCTCATCCTCAGTGATGAAAATAGGCATATCATCAGGTGTAAAGAAATGATTTTCTTCACCAATCAAATTTTCTTCTTCATCTAAGTCCGGACCATGTAGAAAGCTCTACTGTAGAGGTGTTTGCACTAGCTGTTGTGTTGTGGGATCTTGGGCTCGCTGCTCTCTTTGTTTGATTCTATATTGTGGCTTCTGCTGGCCATGGAAGTTAGGATTTCTAACTTGAGGTTCAGGTTTGTCAATTTTCATTCTCTCTAGCATCTGCTCCACCTTCCGAAGTACTTTATCTAACAAGGAAGACTCTTCTTTTATAGTGACTTTCTTTTCTGCTCTTACTCTAGCTATCTTAGCCAGCAGATTTGTGTCCACACTGACCGCAATCTTCTGCATGTCTTCCAACGTGGCCGGATCTCTCTTTCTCAGTTGATAGGCCATATCCGTATCAAAACCATCTGGAAACTTTATCAAGGCTAGCCCAATGGGTGGCCTTAGATGATTTGGGATTGCATTATAAATGGAATTGAATCTAATGCAATAATCTTGGATAGACTCACCAACGTTCCATTTGATGTGCTCGTATTCAGCAAGAATTTGAACAAGATTTTTCTTCACTTCCCAGTGGTCTAAGAATTGTCTTTGTAGATTGGCCAATGTAGCAATACTAGAAGCGGGAAAAGCTCTGAACCATTTCCTAACTTCACCACCAAATGTCTATACAAAGAGTCTCATTGTTACATTTTCTACATCAATTTCATGAAGGTCGAAGAAATCTGCCATTCTGTCCACATGCTGTTGAGCTGTAACACTGTGAGGAGTGCCATCAAACAAAGGAATTTTGATTTGATAATCAACGGGAATATCATCCAAATTTTGAGGCAATACAAGGGGTGAAAAACGAGCAGCCATCGCTCTCGGTGGTTTCAGTCTTGGGGATGTTGGGGGAGTAGGTGCAACTGATGTATGGAGTGTATGAGGAGGTGTGTGTGGTGGTGAAGTGATTTTGGAAGTTTGGGGAGTAGAAGGAGTAGATGAAGGTGATACTACTGCAGAATTTTGATCAGATATAATAGGCTACACAGGGATGGTGGGAATGAATGGCAGTTCAGTGGGAATCCTTGAGCTAGATGTGATTGCGGAAGATCCAAGGGTTGAATATGCAGTTTCTAGGAAATAAACAATATTTGTAGCTACAATTATAGTCTGGAGCTGTCTCAAAATATAATCTTCAATAGACTTATTAGCCCTTTCAGTTTCTAGATCTGCAAGAAATTCTGGATTCGGGACTGTAGAACCAACAACACTTTCAGATTTGGTTTCAAACATTGACAAATCAAATTGTTCATCAAAATCAAGGTCTTCAAGATACTCAAAAATCACAAGACATGAATGCGATTTGACTATGGGAGTCTCGGAATCCTCTTTTTAAAGGATTCTTAGAATAAGATTGGGATTCCCGTATACAGGAGGAGGATTTGGATCTGGATTGGCTCTGGTATATCTTCTGGAAGCTAGTGTGCTATTATTTCCAATAGATCAAATGGACATTTACAACTTGTTCAACCTATCAAATCCTAAACTTATCATCCAAAGCTTAGAATTATCAGATGCACTGGGGTGAGTTGTAGGTTAGATATTCCATTAATGAGACTAGATCGGAGACTGACTAAAGTAGCGTTTATCTACTTGCACTAATGCAAAGAAAAAGTGTTTCAAATGCTACCTGGATAATCTTCAGACTTCGTCTGTAGTTCAAAAATAAAGAATACTAACAAACAATTAATTTAGAGTCCCCAGTATGGCGCCACTATGTTAGAGCCTAGATTTACCTCAAGCTGAAAAGGTAAGCTTCTAGGTCCACATCAAACCACGCTCAGCCTGGTAGCTAGCCCTACTAGATCAGGAGAGGGCTCTCTTCGGGTCAATATCAGCTAATTATGATCACTAAGGCCTTGAGATAAATGATATAGCTACTGATCTTAAGCCAGGTATAGATGTAAAGGAGTTTTTTTGATAAAATGGTGTTTTGTGGGCTTTAAGGGAAAGGTAGATTTTGGGTGAAGGGAATGAGGCACAGTCTTGCAGGGATTTTGATGGGGCAAGGTAGGCAACTGTAATTGGTACTATAAATCAAGTGAGGTGGATGGATTATACTGAGGGGGAGTTGAAGAGGGTAAGGGAAGCCATGGATCCTCTCCAAACAGTGGAAAACATTTAATACTAAAGCAAACTTAAAGTAGAGCGCTGCACTTCTCAATGTATTCTACTTACACTCTTGTTTGTTTAACTGAGAAGAAATAAAGAGAATTGATACATAAAACACATGAATAAATTCACAAAGACATAAGAAAGGACTGTACCAAAACAAATGCCACAGGGATCCCAAAGAATGCTGCAAATCCTGGTCTCAATTCCTTAGCTAAAATACTGATGTGAGTGTACAATGAAGCTCAAGGCTTTCTCAAGAGTCCAGCCATGCTAATGACTGAAAAACAACATAATATAGGCAAACATAGCTCCTCCTTACCTCTAGGGGTCGAGCTCACATGTTTAGGAGCTGATCGAACTGATCCTAAACTGAGAACTGGAATCTAGGCAACATAAGGGCATGCCTCTAAAAACAAGGAAACTGATTCATTCAGTTTCAAACAACCTCTAAACTAATGAATCTACCTCTACAAGTAAAAATATAACATATTTACATCATGATCCATCAATTTTCATCAAATTACATCATAAAGTTTCCATTAGGAAAGTGAAAAAGTCAAACTAGGCAAAACTAGGCGAAAAACTGAGCAAAACTGGGTCAAACTGGCAATTTTTCCTCTATGTGTCGCGCCTGATTCTTTATGCGCCACACTTGTTTGGACCCACTTTTGGAGGTCTTTCCTATGTCCAAATAAGCTCCAAGTATGCTTGATAGAAAGGCCTACCTGTCTAATTTCCAACCTAAGTGGAATTTTTCAATGTGGCCTTCATTTGCCCTATCAAAAATCAAATCTCCCAAGGCTGCTCCTGTGTGTCAAAATATGGGTAGTGATGTCATTTTTTGAGTTTTTTTGACCTCTTTGAGGGCTCAAAACCTACCCACATTTCTTGGCCATAGGTAGGCAAGCATAACATTTCATGACAAATCTAGAAATGCAAAGTTTTTTTGATTTGGAGCCCTCTAGCAAAAGTGAGCGCCACGTGGCGCAACGCATAGGGAGGAGACCTCTGTGTTTTGTGCAAAAAATTTCCAAAATGAAAACATTGCTCCAAATTTTTTGAAATTTGGGCTGAACCTTCTTTATCAAGAGCTATGTTGAGCCAAGGATGCCTCAGTCAATATCCGAAGTTGATCATGCTCCTTTCGCCTCTTTGAAGCCTTCTTCAATTTTGCCTTTAAATTCCTTATTCGTGCTTTGCAAACCTTGTTTCGCACCATGTAATGAAATTCCATGTGTCTCAACAAGTATTTCTCCTTGTTGGCCTTTTCCAGTAGTCTCCCTAAGTGGATGTTGACTCTCTCGAGCCATGACTCCTGATCAACGTTGATCTCTTGCTCAAGTGGAGTGAACTCCACCCTCCTCATTTGGGCAGCTTGGCGATTCTCCCTAATGTTTTGTAACTCCATGATCACCTGTTGATCCCCAAGCTGCTTATTCCTTTTCTCCAAGTATTTTATAATCCACTTAGCCCTCTCCAAGTTGAGGGATAAGGCTTTGATTTCTATCTGCTGCTCTTGGATGATCTCTTTGAGACTTGTGTTTTTAGGACCCATGTCTGTATCAACATCCTCAATAAGAATGAAGTCTCGCTCACCTGAAGGCCCCTCATCCTGCATTGGCCTCTTGCCTTTGTCCCTAACCTGTGATGCTGATGCTGGAAGCGAGGCCCCTTCCACCCCAAGTGGATATAACACTTGCTTTGCTATTGCGAACAAGTACCTAGTGCCCTACTGATAAGTGATAAATACCAGCATAGTAGCAGTGTGTGTCTCATGACCTTCATGATGATAAGAAGGTCCACCTGTCTCATGCAAAGTCTCTGAAGGTCCATGAGGAGCTCTAAAAAACTCACAAGAGATGAAATCATCCCAAATGATGCCCTGTAAGCCAAGCTGATGAACAACCACAATTTTAATAAGAGAAAAATGATAAATACTATTAAATTGCTGCTAAGGGGTCTTGTGTTGCACTAGAGTGGTCATCGTTTCAATATTTCGGCACATGAAGTAAGGAATGTTCATCATCTGTACCCGGGTAAAACATATGAACAACCTGATATGATAAGCATACAAACAGGAGAATCAGCCCTCGCAGCTGAAATAATTCATGATCAATTTCATTAAAGGAGCATATTCATCTCTGATATACCGAAAAGGAAAAACTCTCTTGAGCTACCTCAAGAAGCCAAGCTTAATGTACAGTTCATAATATTGTCAGTCATTTTTCTGTCTCTTGTTCCATGGCTCTCCAATGTTGGGAATACCGGTTGCTAATGAAATGGATTCTGGTGTTAATGTGAAAGTAACACCAACTAGAGTGGCTTGATCACCATGTAAATGTAGTACAAACAAACGAGCCAACTCATGATGAAACTGAATGCTGGCAACCTTCTCACAAAATTCATAACATGACTGATGTCGAAAACAAGAGATAGCAATTGGGCAGGCCTGCAATTCAGCAAGGGTGGTTGGTTCTTGTCTGATATGTCTGCCACCTCTATGAGGCCTCCTGAGTGCATGTCCCTCTGTAGGTGAGTCCATTTTGGTCTCCTCTTCAAAATCATATGAAGAAGCAGATGCCATGGAGAAATGGGTGTTGATATGTCAAACTGTCTTGGACTGCCTTTGATGATGTGTTTGACCTTTGTTTTGTCACCAAGGGAAAACAATGAAATGAGGGACTGTAAGGGGAGGGGAAAATAGTGGAGAATTAAGGGACTGTTGGGATAGATGTTAGTTAGGGAAATGTGGGATGTTTTGGGATTATAGGATTAGGGTTTGGGGATTTACAATTGAGAGTTTGGAAAAGGGAATTTAGGATAAGGGATTAGTGAATTTAGGGGGCAGGGGAACTAAGGGAATAATGAGATCAATGGACAAATGGGATGAGGGAGTGAACTTGGTGACAAAACAATGAATTGAAACCCTAGCAGCAAGTTTCTTTGAGGTATTTTTAAAAGGTAGGGTTTGATTGTTTTAAACAAGCACCATGAAACACACACCATCGAACCATCATCGAACTTGGATAGAAAACATCTTTGAAAGGTATACCTACTTGTATCAAGCTCAATCCATGCAATTTCATGCGATTGGAGCGAGTTTGAGCAAAGTTTGGGTTTTCTGGCTGTGTGCGCCACGCAGCATGCCTGATGCCTCATGCCTCACCAATGCACCACACAGTTGTAATTTGACACTAGATACTGAGGCCTAGTGCACCGTGCCAGCTGTATGCATCGCGCCTTCTCCCCAGTGCACCACGCTTAGCATCCTAGTACGATTTTCACCCAAACTTCACACTCACTCACCAAAATGGCTATGTCTTACTTCTCTTTTGCAAATGAACTTATCCAATGAAGGAAGAGATTATAAACAAAGATCTTTTGAAATTTTGGCTCATTAAACCCACTTTCATAATGTTTTACAAATGACTTTATCTTTAACTCTATTTTTTGGACTTTTTCACTTTCTTAAAGTTGTATGATGAACTAAATGACCTGAGCTTTGCTTGCTTGCAGGTGTTGGAGCTTTTGGGCTAAGGAAAGAAACCAGGGTGCATATGAAGGAATTTTACAATGAAGAAAACAAAATTTTCATGATTTTTGTACAATAAAAGCTAAATACTATGTTTTTTCCTCAAAACAGAGTTTTAAGGAAAAACACAATTTTGAACACTTGGTGATGAAATTTATGGATGTTGAAACCTCCTCATGACCTGCTGGTAATTATTGGACACTTTGAAGTATTTATTGACAAAACCCTAATGGAACCCTGACCTAATTGACAATGAAACCCTAAAGACAACCTTTTGTAATTTTAGATAAAAGAAGACTATATATGCCTTTTTGAATGAACAGACATGATCCAGTAGGAAAATGACATGAGGGGCATGAGGAAAACCACTCTCATCAGATGATCCATGTTCCTAATGGAATGCAAATGACTGGGAGGGACACCTTATATGAAATGCAACAAGAGGATTTGATCTTTGACGGAGGGATGAAGTCATCGACACTAACGTGGTCCTGGATAATTTAGGAGGAGCTTGTAAATTTTGTAAAACATATATTATGTCAGCATACCATGGTGATTCAATAAAGTCCTGGCTGATTGGTGGAGTCACCATCTCCTCTCCATTATCCATTTCTGCAATAAAATTTGTATCTAAGGCCTGACAGTTCGATTCAGCCATGAGCTTGGCTAAACCTTGGACTTTGATTAGCTTTGTTGGTTTGATTTCCAAGTCATATTCTAATATAGTAGCAATCCATTTCCTTCTCTTTCCATCTGGACCATCCTGAGTTAGGATATCCTTGACAACTGCATTGGGGACATAGGCTATTACATGAGAATATAAAATGTAAACTATGAAATCTTTAATAGCTTTGACCAAAGCAAAGGCTTGCTTTTCCATTATATTGTACTTTAAAGAGTTATCCCTCAGGGCTTTGCTAGAAAAGGCAATAGGTTTTTCATAACCCTAATCATTCTTCTGTAGTAGGAATGTATCAATTATATGTTTTGAGGCAAAGGAAAATATAATGAAATCCCTATCAAACTTTCGACTGACCAAAACCAATGTTTTTGTTAAGACTAGCTTAATATCTTGAAAGGATCTCTTAGCTTTAATGGTCCATGTTATAGTTGAATCTTTCTTCAACATGTTATTCAATGATCTAATTACTTCTGCTAAGTTAGAAATAAATCTCCTAAGAAAGTTGATTTTTCCTAAAAAGGCTTGTAATTCTCTGATGCTCCTAGGATGTTGTATTTGTAAGATGGTCTCAATTATTGTAGGATCTATTCGGATACCATCTTTTGAGATTATATGGCCTAGTAACTATCCCTCTTCTAACCCAAATAAAGATTTTTTTGGATTCAAAGAAATTCCATACTTCCTGCATTTGATGAAAACCCACCTTAGATGATATAAGTGTCATTTATTGGATTTTGAGAATACAATGATGTCATCTAAGTATATTACTAGGAAGTCATGAATTTACTTAAAAAAAGCTATGTCCATGGCTCTCTGGAAAGTAACCCTTGCATTCTTTAATTGAAAAGGAATTTTCACATATATGAATGTGCCCCGAGTAGTGAATGTTGTTTTAGCCTAGTCATCTGGGTGAGTTAAAATCTAATTGTAACTAGAGAACCCATATAATAATGAGATTCTAGTGGAGCCTACTACCCTTTGTAAGATGTGGTCCATTTTAGGAAGAGAGTAATTGTCTTTGAGTGAAAATTTATTAAGATTCGAGAGATCAACAAAAACTCTAATCTCACCAGTATTTTTCCTTGTGGGAACCAAATTCAAAACCGAATCAAAGAATCTAATTGGTGCTATTATCTTGGCCTCATACATCCTTCAGATCTCCTTTTCAATAGAAGGAAACAGGATGGGATTAATCCTCCTAAGCTTCTATTTGAAAGGTTTCTAGTTTTCTTTTATGGGGATGGTGTATTGTATTATGTTGGTTTCATAGGACTTGAGGTCCTCATAACTCCAAGCAAAGACATCTTGGAATTCCTTTAGTAATTCAAGGTATTTCAGTTTTTGAGTAGGAGATAAGGACTTTGAAAGTTTTATCAATTTTGGATTTTCCTTAGTACCTATATTACACTCCTCAATATCCGATTTTAAGGGTTCCATTTTTGGTTTTCTAGGGACATCATTTGAATCAAACAAGTCTTCCAAAGGAGTTAATCCTTTGGGAAAAAATTTGTCTTTGAGATTAATGATTTCAGAGTCTTCATTAATTATCCCATCAATTTCAACTTGCTCTAGGTTTTATACATCTAATTTTGTAAATTTAGTGGGATGAAATCTATCTATCTCTTCATCTTCTATTTCATTAATTTCTATTTTATCTTTAAAATCAGGATTTAATGTTATGTCAGTATCTACATTACTATTTACAAATTCTTCTTCTAAAGTTAAACAATTATTTATATGTTGGTCATTAGTGAATACTTGCCAATTTTTTAAGTTATCTAGGATAGTAGGTTTGTGCCTAACCTCAGTAGTGTACTGATGGTTAGGTTGAAATGGTAACTGTTAGGTAAACTTGACTCAGGATAGAGTCAAAGTTGACCAGGTTAAACAGTGATGGTTTTGGGGCACATGGTATTGTGCACCCATAGTATTCTACCCATGGTATTATATCTAATGGAGCTTATAAAAGGCTGGAAGGACTTCATTGTAATGAAAAGGCCTAGAGGTGAGTGGTGAAAGCTCACTTGGCCGGATTGGCTAGGGTTTTGGCCACGATAATCAAATTTCATTATGATCGGGTTTTTCTCCAGATTTGGGGTTTTCCCAGATAAACATGTGTGTTGGGGTTTTCCCAGATAAACATGTGCGTTCATGTGTTTATGGTTATTGCTGGTTATTTTTATATTTATTTCTTTCAGTAATTCTTAGTAATTAATTTGTGTTCTTGGATAAATTTCTTACAAGTGGTATAAAAGCCAAGTTCTGAAGTTAGCCAAGTGGATGAATCCTTAGAATGCCGAACGAGGCCCCAGTAATATCACGATGGGATCTGTGGATGAGCTTGGTTAAACAGGCGGTGTGCTCCAAATTCGTCCCAACACGGTGAAGAGGAGTTGACCTGGGATAGAGCAAGCTCTCGAGGCAGGTGGTGCTCCACGTAAGGCGTGTTCCAACGCATTGGAGCGAAGAACCCTGGTTGGTAGAGAGTGGACGAATGGATAATTATTTGAGGGGAGGCTCGATGGTGCTTTGTTCGAGGGGAGGATTTTTGGGTATACGGCCAAAGTCCCACATTGACTAGAAGTGGGGAGGATCATGGGTATATAAGGATGGACAAATATCTCCATTGGTATGAGGCCTTTTGGGGTAAAGCCCAAAAACAAATCCATGAGGGCTTAGACCCAAAGTGGACAATATCATACCATTGTGGAGATATGTGGTGTCCAGAGTTCTTACAGTAACTTATAAGTGTTGGTTAACATTGCTAAACTATGAGCCTTCATATTATGTTTCCTTGGGATGACTACAAGCTTAGTTTCTAGAAAAGTGTTCAATATTTCTACAACTTTTCCTCTATAAAAACTTAACCTAGGATCTCTGGTCATATATACAACATTAATTTGTTTTAAAAACAACTCAGAATCTCCTATAATAGAAACTCTTATAGTTCCTAACTTTCTAACCAATTTGAGACCTAAAAGAAGTGCTTCATACTCAGCCATGTTGTTATTGCATTTGAAATTCAGTTTGTAGGCATGGCCCTCTGAGTGATCATTCTCTAAATTGTATATCCACACTCCTGCTCCTACTCCTAATCTATTCACTGACCCATCAAATTCAAGATGCCATAATATGTCATGTTCATAATTCTTACTATCTGGGGGGGCAAAATTTTCATTGATTAAGGTGTCTTGATCATCATTATCTAAAAGCTCTTGAGTTTGGACAATTTCATTTTGAGCTGTAACTGCAATTTCTTTTGGTTCTGAAATAATGTTGTTTGAACTAGTTTCTTGTGTTTGTTCAACATTGTACAGAATAAAAGAATTAATGTCAGAATGCATGGAATATATATGAAAGTTTTGAGGCCTATCCTAGCTACTCACTACATACTTCATTAGGGTTTCTCTGTGCAGTTTTTTAGGATGTCCAAAGATTGAAATTGTGGCATATGACATGTCAAGTTGCAAAGATCCTTGGAGTTTAGCCCCCCATGATCTAGACAACAACATGCCATATTTAGGGGGTATATTAGCAACAACTATGTCCATGAGAATGGTCTTAGTAGGATATTGTACTAAGGAAACACACATGTCTTTAATTAACCCTAGACACTTTACTTGACTTGAGTCAAATGAAAATAGGTCCTTGTAAGGCTTAGTAATGTCCAAGTTTAATTTTTCCATAACAAATTTAGGCATTAAATTGTGTGAAGCCCCAGAATCTAACATTTCATTCTGTAAGATTTTATCATGAACGTTAAGGATAATATAGAAGGGTGGTACTCATCCTTCTAGTGGTTTTCCATTAACATCAGGACCCAAAATAAGCTCTGGCTAATCATCAAATAAGTTGACAGAGTCTTCATTCTCAACAAAGTTTAAGGTTTTGCTTATTTGAGATTTATAGGTTTCATTTTTAATCATCTCTGTTAAGGGAACTAAGGTTTTTAGTTTAGCCACCTTTGCTCCCAAATTGAAAGGCAAAGGGGCTTTCTCTGCTTGAGGGCTTGGAATTTTCATGGCAAGAGTTCGAGTAGTTTGCTCTTCTTTTTCTGCATTTGAAGTATCTTTTTGTGGATTTTCTAATATGGTGTTTGGAGATTTCTCCACTGTCTCCTTGGAGGGTATTGAAGTGGATGGTTGATCACCAGGGGTTTGGTCATGGGTTATATCTACAATGGTGGGAGCAGAAGGGTTATGATTTGGTCTAGGGAGGATTTGGAGAGTTTTAGTAACTAGAGTTGTTTTGATTTTCTTATGTTGATTTGGTATTGCTTTCTTGTTTTGGTCAGAAGTATCAATGTTCTTTTTACTCCTCAAGTTGTACTTTTGTGCACTTCGAAGATAGCAGAATCATACCCTTGCTTATAATCGAATGATTCTCCGAATTGGGTCTACAATTGCTGAAGCATATGTAATTCCTTACCATCTTGAGTCAAGAAGACAATTTCCTCTTCATCTAATCCCATTAAGTTAATTTGTGTGTCTTGTTCGGGGTCTTCTGAATGGGATGTTTCAGCATAGTTTTCTTGAAAAGGAGGTCTAATATTCTGATCAGGTCCATTTTTTCCAATATTTTGGTTTTGATTCTTTCTAGAGTTTCGATTTCTCACTAGAGGTGCTTGTTGATTATCCCATTGAGGATTCCTTTCAATGTTCTCTATCCTATCCTTCAATTTTTCCATTCCTTTGGTTATGACATCTATTTGAAGGTCAAAGGGTGAGGCTTCATCTTTCACAAGTCCTCTCCTTTCATTCCTAACCCTGGCTCTCTTTGCTAGCAAGTTAGCTTCTACACTAACTGTTACACTCTGCATGTCTTCTAAAGTTGGAGGATTTCTCTCTCAAAGTTGGAATGCCATATTAGTATCAAACCCATTAGGAAAATTTATCAAAGCTAAGTCAGGTGGGGGTCTAAGATTGACTGGTATTACATTGTATATATTGTTAAATCTAGTACAATAATCCTGGACTGTTTCATTTGGTCCTATCCTGATGCTCTCGTATTTTGAAAGAATCCATAGAGGTTTCTTTTTCTTTTCCCATCTATTTAAAAATTGTTGATAAAATACTTATAAACTATCTATACTATTAGTAGGTAAAGCTCTAAACCATTTTCTTACATCACCAGTTAGAGTCTGAGCAAAAAGTCTCATTTGAACATCTCCAATATCAATTTCATGTAATTCAAACTAAGTTGTCATTTTGTTTACATGATTTTGTGCTACATAAGGTCTTATGCCATCAAATTGGACAATTTTGTTCTAGTATTCTTGTGACATGGCACCCAGTGGAGCAGGTAACAGAAGAGGGGCATATCTATTTTCTATGGCTCTATGTTGGGCAAGTATAAGAAGTGGAGTTTGGGTACCAGGGGATGATACAGTAGTTGATGGAGAACTGGAAAAAATAGGTGTTTGATGGGTAACGATAGGTTGGTAAGGAAGTGAGGGTATGAATGGAGGTGAGGAATGAACTTCGGAGGTGGAGGGGAATAATGGTGAACTAAAGGGAGTTGAAACTGTTTCAGAAAGCTTAGGGATCTTAACAGTAGCAAGGGATGACTAAGGGGAATTTAAAATATACTCATCAATTGATTGGTTTGCCTTTTGGACTTCAAGATCTGAAATAAACTCTCGATCTAGGACTAAGTCATCAAGTGCACTTTCAGACCTGGTTCTAAATAGGGAAAGGTCAAATAACTCATCAAAGGGGAGGTATTCTAAAAAAAAACACTCATCAAGGCATGAATCTTCTTTGATTTAAGGTGTTGGACTTATTGAACTTTCTTGTCTTTTGGATCTTCTCGAAATTAGGTTGGGATTATCCACCACTAGGGCAGGTTTTGGATCAGGATTAGCCCAAGTATAGTGAGTTCTCCTTGAAGCCAGAGTTTCGAACTATTCTAGCTACTTTCGTTTTGTAAAATTTTGTAAATAACTTCTATTAAACCCTTTAAGATGCTTGAAATAAAGATTTGATTTTTTCTCAAAGGTTTATTAAGATCGAGGATTTGAGTTTCCCCAGTATGGTTGCCACTATGTTATCACTTAGAAGTTTTCCCTAGAAGTTATCAAAAGAAGGAATAACCTGAGGTAACCACAAACCAATCTTCAGACTCAGGTCCTAGCCAACCTAAGTCCAGAGAGGGCTCTCTCTTTATAATTTAACTTTGTTTGGGTGGAATTTCAGGCTAGTTATTGGTGTTCATAAGGTTTTGATTTTGGTTAGGTGGTGGAATTCTAGGAATAGATGGATAGAGCTAGTTTCTTCAGGCCATTGGGCTATAGAGTCAATAAAAGTATAGCATAACTAGATTAGATCATTAAAGGGAACATTTACCGGGCAGGCTAGCAAAAGAAAAAGGTAAATCTTCAAGGGCCAATGGATGGAATGATTCTAACCAGGGTGGAGGGAACTTAAGAATCCTTGGACCGAGATTAGAATGAGGAACAGAGGGTGATCATCAACAAAGGGCAATTAAGCATGCTTTGCTACATAGACCAAAAGGAAAACTAAGAAAGATAAGGAGCATCTGAGAATTCCCTAGCTAAGATAGTTTAGCAGAAAACATTAAGAATTTAAACAGTCAAGATAGAGTGCATTTAAGCAAGTTCTAAAATATCATTCCTAGTTTAACATTCAGATTTCATAGAAACACATATGATTATTAAGAAACACAAGGGAAAACAATAATACACATGAGATAATAATTATTTGATTTCCATTTGACACAAGAATCCTAAAAAATATTTGAGCTTTATTCCATGATCCAGCAAGCCAATCCAGTTTTTTTATACAATAAGACTTTGATTTGAGAGAAAAGTCTACATAGCTTTGAATCCACCTTAAATACTTCTAAATATGAAGTATTTATACAAAAAATATTTACAAAATATCTCATAACAATTTGAGGTTTAATTTAGAAAATAAAAATATCTTCAAGCATGAAGATAGGCACTGATGGGAAATTGCATCATGTTGTCCCTTTTATTGTGGTAGTGCTGGTTGTTGCAGTTGAGTTGTGGCCCTTTAAGCTAGCTGGTAGTTTTAAGTTGGAATCTTCTTCATTTTGATCTTTCACTGATACTCTTTAACTCTACTACATTTTGACCCTGTTGATCTGTCTTTTACCTGTTTCATTTGGCTGCCTTCAGATTTACTGTGGTAGCTTATAGTAAATATGTCTTTTTTTCCCACCATTCATCCTCCAGTAATTTTTCTTTTAAACATTCTTCTATAAATTTCGTTTACTTCTGTGTACTTATCAAAATTGGGCTTGGTGAAAAACAAATGTTTCACCTCATGCTCTAAAAGAAACAAGTTTTCAAAAGTGTCATATAGTACTTTCCCTATAGGCAAGGCTTTGATACCTGAAGTATTGGCTTGTTCCTTAGTCAAATTCGTAAGTCTGTTAGTGTAGTCCAATTGGGTCATGAGTTTATCATGGATGACCATAGGACTAGGAAGGCCTTTGTCCCTCAAAATTTGAAATTTAGCAATGAACCTATCATTGGCCACCTGCATGTTATGGCATTTTTCTTCTAAGTTGACCATGAGGTTTCTTTTGGAAAGAACCTTTTTGACTTCTAGAATGGCTTCAATCCTATCCTCTATACCAAGCTCATTGAGCTCATGTCTATTCTTACTGTTCAAGAAGTGGATGAGTTGATTGGCATCCTCAGGCATATCACCCAAATCTTCCTTTACTTTTTGGATAGCTCCAGTAGCTACCTTTACTAGTTTTGTTTGCTCAAATATAACTTGAATTGATGGCCAAATATCATTGACAAGGTCAATGATATTGGCCTAGAGCATTTACCTAGTGACTTTTTCAATGTCAAATCTTTCTCTAGGACCTTAATTTTCTCACCCATCCTTAGGGATTTTTGTGTTTCTTCTCTTTGTTGAATTTGGGCAAGCTTATAGTAAGTTTCTAAGCTTGCCACTTTCTCCTTTATCCTTTTGAGCTTTGTTGCCTAGATTGACATCTCCTCCATGACTTTTAATAGCTCTGTTGTTTTCTTTGTAGACGTGCCAGCTATTGTAGACTCAATTGTGATTGGGAGTGTTGTGGCAGGTGGAGCTGTAGGTTTCAATGATTCTGCCAATGTAGAAGGAACTATTGTTGTTACTGTGGGAATGGCAGTTGTGGAAGTTGTTGCCTGGTCACTTTGTTTGGACTGAATCAAAATGTCCAACTCCTTCTCTATCTCTTTCAATTGGTCATTTAGCTTTAGGACCAAGTCCATGAGCTCTTCATGTCCTTTTTGTGCCTCCAGGACTTTTTCTATTTGTGGGTGATGCAATTGTGGAATCTTGAGCTGCTTCTTCAAGGTAGCTATATCATCATTCTTCTTCTTTATTAATTTTTCAGTGGCCTTTACATCTTTGGGATTGTGTCCCAACTTAATGACTAAGTCCACAAAGGACTTGATTTTGGGACCTTTGGCCTGTGAAGAGGCCTTCTCCAACTGGAACTATGCTGATATATTATTCAGGGATTTTTGCAATTGGTGGGTTGTGATGGCTTTCCCTGTCAAGGTGGAGTAAAGCATATCCCCTGTGTGTTTGTGCATCTCAATCTGGTCAATAGGATGTATGTCCTTTGCCAGTACTTCAAAGTCTATCTTCTTGAAGTCTGCTATTATTCTTGGTTGCTGAGTAGTGGGCTTCATGAATGTCATTTGTAGGTTCCCCTCTTTTACATCATTGGCTGACATAAGCCTTGTTTGATTGGTAGGGGCCATCTTTAAGTACTGTGCCTAAGCTTGGGCTTTTAGCCTCTCATTTCTGGCTTTTATGTCCTTGTATCTTTCTCTGATGTCTTGATCTCTATCAGCTAGCATCCTGAATGAGGACACTTCAACACTCTGCTGCCTTTCCAACATCTGAGTGTGTGATGTGGAAGGTTCTAGTGTGCCCCCACAGGGAGTGGCATGTCTGCCTCCTTCCCTTCCTATGCTGGTGCCCCAACTGTTTCTTCTATGAATTCCTGTTTAGAGACAAGATTTATCCTTTGTCTTTTAACCAAGATAGTCTCTACATATGCCTGTGATGTTGCTTTTCCTAAAGTAGTGGCCTCTTCCCTATTTATTTTGAGGTTTTTCTCCTCATTTAGAGGAGTTTTCAAGACTGGGGGAGTACTCATGATGGGCTCTGGTATACCTGTTTGAGTTAGCTCCTCTGATAGTTCTAGTTGTTTTGACTCTTCTTTTACCTGAGATTCTTCTTCTATATGTGATTCACTTTGTGCCTGTTATTCACCTGGTACCTGTAGGAAAGAACCTTCATCATGCTATTTCTCTATATCAATCAGTGTGTTTTCCACAAAAACTTCAGTACTATCCCTGTCCTCTAAAGTGTTTTCCACCCACTCCAATTGGTTGGTATATTTTTCTATTTCAGGGATTCTGTGATGAATAGAAGGAGCCATCTTGTTTTTCTGTCTTTTGTTGCAGATGTGAAAAACATTGAAACAATGTTTCTGTAAGCTAACATGCAAACGACAACAAGTGCTCATTGAAATCAAGCAAACAAAAATCACACAAAGTGAAACACAAAAAGGGACAGTAATGAAACACATGACAAGGAAAATGGGCTTACCCAAAAACAATTGAGCTGAAATTATTGATGAATCCTAGATGAACTGTGGGATGTCAGAGCTATAGGGTCGATGTTAGGAATGAGCTCTGCAACATTTGGTTTATGATTTTTGATAAAATCAAATATGTGATGTGCATGCCACAAATCTAGAAAGAGAAACACTTGGTGGGAGGTTTCTGATCTTTGCATGCAATCTCCAACTGCTAAAAGTATATCCTTGAATCAAGGGATACCTTTGCATGCTACCTTGGGAGAAGTAGCCCATGCATGAAAATTATTTTTTTCAGTCCCAGAGGAAACTAGTCAACTCAATTACACATCCAACAGTGTGCTCAGTTGGGAGGAAAAAATGCACATTTCTGGGAGGGAGCTGGACTGGTTGCCCATAAGGATTGTGTAATTTCTAGGTAAAGCAACTGACTGTTGCCTAGAATTGTATAATTTCTAGGCTAAGTGTCCTATTGGGAGGAATTGCGCAAGTTTTACAGTGAACAGTGACAGGAAAATTTGCACAATTCTGGAGCCCAGTATGCTGCCAAACAGAATTGTGCAATTTCTGGAGGGAAGCCTAGTTCCCCTCTAGAATTACGCAATTTCTCGAGGGAGTTTCTCAGCCTGCAGTTGGATGAAGTCTAGTGAAATAGCCTATGAGGGGGATGCAACAAGTTTTGATGGAAAGGGTATCATTCTGCAAGAAAATAACTGAATATTGTGTACTTGACAAGGCAAGACATGTTGTTGTGAAATATTGTTGGGGAGGCTCCAAAACGAAGCTAAGGCAAAATTTTGGAGGGTGGTTGTAGCTGCTACAACACTTTCTTTGTTACAATACCATGGTCCGTGAAACATGGGTGGGTCACAAAGAAACTTAACTCTTAACAAACTAAGGGGCTTTGACCTTCCTAAATCTCCTTTGACTCATATCGACCTGTGTGCTTTGCTCCTAAAAATGAAGAGACTTTTCAATATTAACAAAAATTTTACAAAATTTACCCCAAGGGACCTTGTCCTAACAGTTTTCACAAAGATGAATTGGAAAATAAAAAGTGATTAGTCATTGGCTTCTCACCAGAAAAGGAGGAGAATGAGTTTACAATAATAGTGAAAAGTGAGCAGCCTATTATATCCCATTATAGGGAAGATGTCTTAAAGGAAAATATGAGAAAGAGAATATACAAGCCCTTTTCCATAGATGTCAAAGGCGGAGAATGAGAAAACTTGAAAGTTGCATTCCTAGAGGATTATTGTCAATATGTATTGCCATAAAAAACCATAATTTTTTCATTGTGTTTCGATCAAAGCCAAAAGAGGAGATTGTTCAACAAAGTGTTGTCATTTATGTTAAAGGAGTATTCATTGATGACAAGTAGTGTCAAGTTCAGGGCAATGTTTTTGGAGGGTGCCATAATTTTCATTGATTCAAACTAATCATCCTTGATGTGTCTTTGGTGTTTACAGAGTCTTGTAGTGGTTCTAGACTATTCATTTGAAAGGCCTATATCGGAATAAATTTTTTTGTAGTGGATTAGATCAAGTGATCTTGGAGATTGTATATGTAACAACCTTGGTGAAAAGTTCATGTAAGAAAAGTTAATAAAGGAAAAATAATACCATAGTTAAGTGACACTTATTCCAAGTTGAATGTTTGGTAAAGATATCATAGTGAGCATCATTGGATGTGTGTTTTGGCTAAGGAAATTTGGAAAAGGCTAAGTCAAAGGAATTAAAAGGAAAAGGGGAACTTTTGGCACATTTATTTATGAAAATAAAGGAAATTAGGAGAAAAGTAAGGTGAAAGGTCACAGGTTTCATGTGAGGATGAAATTGAAGGAAAATAATGGAAAATAAAGAAATTAGAGACCTCATGCATAAAAAGGCTTCTGAGGATCAGTTCATGGCTTTTTTCAAGTTAATGTTTGGAGCTCTCTCATTATTCTCTCTCTCTCTCTCACTCTCTTGGTCACTTAGAGTTTTCTTGGAGCACTCTAGTTTGGAGAAAATGAAAAGGAAAAACAAGGAAGGGAAAGGAAAACAAAGGATAGGAAAGGAAAAGTGAGCAAGGATCAAGGAAAGGAATTTAGTTGTATGTGTGATTTCCTAGTTGGTTTGGACATGTATGCATTTGTATTATTGTGTATGGTTCTCTTACTATGTGTGGCATGGTTTTGCTAGGTTATGACAGTGGATTTCAGCCTAGCCTAGCCTTTTTCCAGATGCCATGGTATGTTGGGATTCTTATTTTAGTTTTGGAACTTTGGAATTGTCAGATGGATTTCAGAATCTAGGGCAAAGGTGGTCTCAAGGTTCATTCCCAAAGGATTAGGAATCCCTTGACCAGTTTTAGTGGGATACATGATAAAAGTTGAGGGAGAAGTCTCAGTTTATGGCATAGTGGTCCAAGTTTGGATTGTGGTAAAGGTTGAGAGACAAGGAAATGGAAAATTCCTCAAGGATAGTGATGGATTTAGGATGGCATTTCAAGTCCTCTTCGGTTGTGATCAGAGCACTGGTTTTGATGTGATCATGGTTGGATGAGGGTTGAGGTGGTTTAACCTCTGGATTCCCTTGCCTGTCCTTGGATTGGTTGTTCTATGATATCCCACATTCATGCATGGAATATGGCACAAGGGTGATTGGCTGAAAGAGAGATTTGGTTTAGCCATGTCTATGGTCAGGTGGTACGTGGAAGTCCTAAACTTGGTTGGATTTTCCTATGATTAATAAAGGTAAGTTCTCTCACTTTTGCATTGATTTATATGTGGATTTAATGGTTGTCATATCTATGATATTTATATGGATTTATGATGTTTATAAGCATGGTTAAATGATTGGTTTATGCCATGTTTATTTTATATATTTACTTGTAACTCTTAAATGGAAGGATGAAAGACCTAATTGATGATGTAGTAGTTCAATGGAGAAGGAGGTGATCATTCTAGTTATCTTTCATAAGTTGTTTCAGTCATTTATGCTCTGTCTTGTATCCTAGACCTGTAGGTTGAATTGATTTGAAGTGTTTGAGAGAATGTCAATCCCAGTTGGGGATGCATAGGCCTAGTCCTAAGGGAAATTTTTGATTGACCAACATTATTATTATGTTTCTAAAGAATTCTGGAAATTACAACAAGTTCTGGGCAGAGGCCCGGATTCTTGGCTAGAAAAGTGGCTTAATTGTCGAGGTCGCTAGCACAGAACTGGTAATTCTAGTCCACAGTCACTAGCAGGTGGGCGCGTGAGAGTGACTTTAGGTTTTTGGATGCTCCCTTTCCCATAGCATGAGATCGACTATGGCCTAAGAGCTGGAGGATGGTAGTGGGACCCAGGGATAGGTCATCTGAGTGGATGACTTGTCTCCTAAGGGTTATGTTGATGATATTGGATGACTGTATGTGATGTTACATTGATTCCACTTCCTTAAGGTGACATAGGAGGTAGAATCTAATTGTAGTAGCATCTCTCCTCATGTTTACCCCTGTTGGCATGGTTACTTTGGGTAGACCTGGGAGAGGGTGTTATAGATTGGTATCAAAGCATGGTTGCACTCTCTTTGGGTCATATTTGGTGCTATAGATATGGGTGAATGTGTTGGTCATGCATTCATGTTAGTTGCGTGTGTGTCTCTTACACTTGTGTTCCATGTGCCTGTTGCACTGCATCATATTGATCATGGTAGTAGTAAGGTTATCATGAGGAACTGGTTATACAATTATATGCATCTTGATTACATCCTTGTACATTGGGTTGCATTCTTGGTTATTTGATTACATGCATCAATATTGTAGGTTGACTACAACAATTGATCACTTATGCTCGAATACATGCAGTTATGCATATGTGTAGTTGATTAGGCATTGCTTATGTAGGTGGATAGTTGCATGAGGCAATGTGTATACTAGAGTATTAGTTGTTGTCATGCATGAGGTCATAGCATGAATTGATGACTGGACCCTAGCTAGTATTATGGTTATGTTGGGTCCCTATAATACTAGTGATTAACCCATTACTATGGTAGTTTTACCCCTTATTGATATTGTTGTGCCCCTATTGCCCCCATATTATTATTACTATGCCCCATAGAATCCCTCTATTGTTATTTTTGTGGCTTTATATTATTATTGTTAGGTTGGCTGGGTTATATTGTGACTCCTATATATAGAAAGGAGGTTTTGTCATTTGTATCATCCAAGAATTAATCATTTATGTAATTTAAAGGAGGTTTCCCCCTCAAAGAGGCTGAATTCTAAGGTGTTGATCTATATTTTCTATCTTTTCTTGAGCTGGTTTCATAACATTTGGTATCAGAGCTTTGGATTCTAGGGTTTCGCTACTCCAAATAGGTCATTGTGGAATTTTCGCTATAACTTTGTTCTGCGATGTTTCAGAAGTAAAAAAAAAAAAACATTTGAGAAGACATCAATTGTAGCTAGGTCAAATTTTAGAGCTTTTTTGCGCTATATTTGCGGAATATGATCTGAGGAAGTTGTCTTTTTGCAAGACTCCTGAATTACATTCCAAACAGGTGACCTGGGGAAAATCGTCATAACTTTCTCTCTAGTTTCGGATTTGAAATTTCACAAAAAGGAAAGGAAAGAGAACAAAATGTAGTTTCTTTCTAGATATTTTGTCAGAGCCAGAGTCCAAATAGTGACACGTGGAACTCATACAAGTTCGCTCTTCTGAAAAGGTCTATAATCAGGTCACTGTGGGAGATTTGGCATAACTCTTCATTGGAGAATTCAATTGGGGTCAGACTGGTGGCATTGGAAAGAGGACACAAAGGGCTACGATAGGTCTCAATTTCAGAACTGGATGTTCTAAAAGTACAGAGATACATCAGATGCAATATAGAGCTCCTACAAAGAAAAAAAAGGTGTGTAAATTTTTTTAACTTTTTGCTTAAGATTGGTTTGAAAATTTATTTTGAAGGAATTCAAAGGGCTAGTAGAGAATTATTATCAGTAACTGATGCCCCAAGGAAAGAAAATGTAAACACCTAGTAAGGAACCTGAAAGCCCTAGCATGACTCATGAAGAAGAGGAAGAAATGCTATATGATATATCAAAATTACAAGACCAAGTGCAAAAAATGTCAGCCTCACAAAAGCTAACAGAAACTAAGATAAATGGCATGGAATCTAAGATAAAGGGCGTGGAAACTAAGATGGATGATTGGAAGACAGATTTGAAGACAGACATGGATGACTTGAAGACATATTTCAAGACAAACATGGACGAATTGAAGATAAATATGAATAAGTTGCTACAAGAAATGGTCACTAATGGTGAAAGGGTAGTAAAATAAACTCATGATGAAAACAAAAGAAATGTTAAACATGATTCCATAGACTCTAATGTTGGATCGAAGACCCACCATATTCCAAAAATCGATATGAGGAAGTTTGATGGCAAGGATCCCGCAACATGGATATTACAGATGGAGCAATTTTTCGATCTCAATAATGTGCAAAACACACAAAAGGTACGTATGAAAACTTTATATTTGGAACCAAATCAGTTTGTATGGTATCAATGGATTTTCTCTCATAAACAATTTATCACTTGGGCAATTTTTACGGAAGAATTGATGGCACATTATGAGGATACAAAAAGCAACACTTTTTTTAGCCAATTGATAAGTCTCAAACAAAAGGGTTCAATAATGGAGCACATTGAGGAGTTCCAAAAATTGAACATAAGGGTAAAAGATATTCCAGAGGAGCATAGGATTGATGTGTTCATAGGGTCTTTAAAGGATAATACCAACATGATGTTCGCCTTTGGGAACCTGATTCATTAGAGAAGGCATTCAGGTTAGCAAGAAAAATGGAAAGCAAAATTATGGAACCAGAAGCATAACCACTTACACAACTATAAAGATGGAAGTGTGTCCTAGTTTCCACAACGCTATAGGTGACACCCACACATTGGAAAAAAAAAAGCCAACACGTTGGGCTTTTCACAGTTTTTGTGATAGTATACAGACTAAAGGTCATAGTTGCTGAGAAGAATTATTCTAACATAGATTTGAAGAGGGAGAAGAGGAGCAAGTCAAAAGGAAGAGGATAACTATTCCAGAACAGCCTAGATGAAGAACAAATGAATCCGACAATATCTTGTAATGCATTGGCGGGAATTACCACTCCTCAAACCATCAAGATAGAAGGACAATCAAGAAGAAAAAGGTAATAGTGTTGATTGATTCAGGAAGTACCCACAATTTTATTCATTGTAAGGTAGCAAAAGAATTGAATTGCTTCCTATATCCCGCACCAGAGTGTCAAGTGATGATTGCAAATGGAGGAACAATAAATTGCTCTGGAAAATGCCATAATGTCAAGCTATCCATGGGAGAGTATGTATTGACTAGCCCAATGCTTTCCATTCCAATGGGAGGTGCTGATGTTGTACTAGGAGTCCAATGGCTACAATCCTTGGGTACAATAGCTTTTAATTTTCAAGAACTTTTCATGACATTTTCTGCTGAAGGAAAGGAAGTTGAATTAAGGGGTGTTGCAGGGAAACTGGGAAAGATAATTAGCTCTAACGGTATGACAAAGCTTCTAAAAAAGGAACAAAGTGGTGTAATTGCTCAATTATGTTCACTAGATGTTTCCACATTGGAATCATCTATTTCTCCAGATCTCCAAAAAGTCTTGGACAATCATTCCAAGTTATTTGAGACTCCCAAAGGTCTCCCACCTATTCATGATCA
>APFE030879031.1:106454-141444 GCA_000404065.3 Pinus taeda
GAATTGTTCATTTATGTAATGTAAAGGAGGTTGCCCCCTCGAAAAGGCTGAATTCTAAGGCGTTGATCTATCTTTTCTATATTTTCTTGAGCTGGTTTCATAACAATTTCTTTATGTATAGGCCCCATAATCTTAATTACGCCCTCCTGTGTCATGAGCCTTTTGTGTCTAACAAAACATTGCAAGGGTTAAGTAGGCTCACCCCTTACCCACAAATCTAGTCCATGTTCTTTTCTTTGAAAGGTGTTATAAGCCTTGGACCACTTGAGTTGGTTTGCTATGAAAGAAATAAAGGCTTGGAACTGAATGTCCCCAACAAAAGGGCTAGGATTATTATCCCCCTCCCCTTCTAATAAAAAATTACGCAAATAAAATTCACAGAGAAGACGTTGGAATTTTATCCCATGCTCCTTACAATAATTTATAAATTCTTCGGTTGTCTTCAAATCGACTGACTTGCAATCCTTAACAGCTTTAACTTTCAACAGTAAATATCTTTCTAATAAAAACAAAGCATTTTTTGTAGCAGCTGATCTGTAAGATAAGGTGTACAAATATAAAGAGAAAATAGCATCAATTTGACCCACGACCTTATCTAGCTTGGATTTTACTTTCCTCTGCCTTTCTTCCTCCTACTTGAACTCATCAAAAGTTTCACTCTAGTTATGGTCAATTCTCAGAATTTCTTCTGTAGCTCCTAATACTTTAGTCAAGGAACCGTCTCCTTCTTACATTGCTCTAAAGCAAGCTGGGCCTTGTTGTGGCCAGCAACAACCCCCCCTTTTTTCATTTAGCTATCTACCCAAGATACTAAATAAATAGGGGACCCCTAGTGTAATTTTGAGAAAAAATCAAATTTCCCTTTTTCAAAATAAAGATACCATCGCAGGCTTAAAAACAGTCTTCCAAATATTTTCACCTAAGTCTACGATGGGGAGAAGGTTTTTGAGAAATTGCATGAATGCGCAAGGCCCCCCCAAATGTTAAGCATAACATCGCGTCACAAGAAGTACTGTCCATATGAAAAACCTCGCAAACTCCTGATATGCGATAATGCCGATCGCAATGACCACACATCGCAGAAATGAAATGGCAATACTTAACAAACATCAAACTCCTGCGATCCGCGATGTTGCGACCTGCGATATTACGATCGCCGCGATGACGCATTTTGCATCCAGCGATTTGCGATAAGCGCGCCTTGCGACGGCACGATCTTCGATAGCGCATAAAGCGAATCATAAATCATTTAAACCGCAAATCTTTTAGGCACGCCGTTCAAAGATAGACCACTTACCATAATCTGGCTTCAAATCATGTGCTTTTAATGATAGTAAGTAGGTTAGTTGTCAGTTATTTAATGAAATAAGGGCGCATGCTTTGCTGAAGAATTGTTTTCACGTAAGGTGGCATATTTAGTATATCGTCTGCATTTAAAACCCTCCCATCATCTTTCTCAATCAGTCATTTCTGCCTCGCTTGTAATCTGCAGGAACTAGGAGATAAGAACATTCAAAAGCCAAACGCAGAAGCAAATGGGAAAGAAGACTAATGCCCAAGGTTCCGAGGCAAAAGAAAAGGCAAAGGAGATGGTGCCCTTATACACAGACACTGCATGCAATAGAGATGCAGGAATTTCAACCTGGGAAGGCATGTATAGGCTGCTAGAGGAGGAAAACCCCAGAGTACTGAAGGCCGATAGCGCTGCGGGATTGCCAAACTCTTCCGAGGCATCCTTAGAAGAGCTGGCTTGTTCATTTCTCCATCGAATAGCAGCTAGACCCAAGATATTGCCATATACAGATATGATCAAATGGATACTCGACAATGCAGAGTTACAAGGCAAAAAATTCAAGGCTCCAGGGCATGGGCTCATAGGATCATTCGTAGCGCAAGACCTAAAGCTTATGTACCATCTTCTGGAGCCTCAGATGACCTATAACACGCAATTTGTCCAGAAATTTGCAGCAGAGAACCCAAATCTAGCAGAAACCACTAAAGAATGGACCAGGAGAGAGGAGTCGCTGAAAAAGGATAAAAATGGTAAGTATAGCACAATTTCTCTCACATCTCCATATTGTTTTGCTGCAGCCATGCTCTGCAGGCTATTTGGGATGCCAGACATAAATAATTTTTCAGCTGAATGGATGCCACTCATAGAAGCTGCCACAAATGCCGATCTCGTAAATTGGTCCAAAATATGTTCTGATAATTTGTTTACTGCTTTCATGAATTATCGTACTAAGAGATCCTCGTCACGAAGGGTATACCCTCTGTTTTATCTATCTGCTTACATTATGGATTCTATTTACTATGTATCTAAGTTTCCAACTATGGGCTGGAAATGGACTACCCAAGACCCATCGCCTATTCATGTTTACCACAAAGTACTATGGGATTCACAGTTCGCCCCTCACGTCTATCAAATTTGCCATGGGCTCATTCTACCCCTATAAAAGATGATATATGGTGAAGAACCCCCAAGGTGCTCACCCGAAGCACAAATAGACATCATCCCCGTCGCAAGATGGTTTGGGGAAGAATGGTTCACTTATATCAGAGTGTTTGGGAGCACTGTACCTCCACATGTCCTACCCCTGTATGTCCCCGGCAAGCTTTTGGCCAGAGAAATTGCCTATCAGACTTGCTCTGAAGGCGGCCTAACCAAATATTTAAAAGACAAGAAGAAGGCCATATGGCCTCAATTTCCTGTAGCTTGTGGGGCCTTCTCATTATTTGATGTGGGGCATGCTTTTTCCAAAGTAGGGAATGTGACGTCCCTAAAATTGTTTAAATTCCCCGCTCGACCTTTTGACCTAAATAACGTCGCCCATGATTTCACTACAAGTGTTAGAATAAAAGTGTTCACAGGAAAGAAAGATTTATTTGATGATTTGTTTCAAAATAAAAGCTCATTCCAGGAAGTTTTGCGAGAAGCTAAGTCGAAGTTGTCCCCAGACAACCTCGAAAGATTTTCATCATACAGAGAAAGAAGACTAGCCGACATCCCTCTAGAAAAGCTTCAGCCGCTCACCAGAGAGCCTACTCCAAGTGTCAGCATCAGCGGAAACTCCAGTTCTTCCAAGTCTAGATTTGACGCTGTGCAAGGAACACCCGAACGCTCTAAGAAGTCTGCAAGCGACCAAGGGAAAGTAGGAGAAGCGGCCGGAGATACTGCCCAGTCAAGTGCCATGTCGCAACCACAAACTATTGCTTCCTCATCAAGAAATGTCCCTCCCCCCGTCACTACATCGTCGCTCGTCACGACACAACTCGATAAGGAGTGGGAAAAATTCAACGACCTAATCAACCCGAAAGGGAAGGTCCCAAGGACGCCTGTAAGAAATGTGCAAGTAACACAGGAAATGGTTTCAACCATGGTCGGTAGCGTCTCAGAAGCAGAACACGGTCATATCGCTCCGTCTCCCGAACTCCTACTTAGCATAGAAGAAATTCCCCCACTAGACGTATTCTATAGTCCTCAACATAAAGCAGTGGTGAGAAGACAAAGAAAAAAGAGAAAGATGGAGAATACACTGTCGCAGAGCGACGAACATTTAGACGTCTTGTGGAAAGACCCTAACAGCAACCCCACGGAGAATCTCACGAAATTGTCTCAAATTGCAGGAGCATACGCTTCTGCGACTATTGACAAGGCGTCTGAAGTACAACAACTATTAAAGGAGCAAGAAAACCATATACAGCTACTGCAACAACAACTGCAACAGGCCAATGCCAGCAATGAAGCATCCAAACAACTCGAGAAACTACAAGAAGATTTTAACCAAATGCAGATAAGCTATCAGAAAAGCCTGGACGAAAAAGGAAAGCAGTTGCACGATTTGCATGAAATACATAAAGACGAGCCCAAGCTTTCCGAATTCGTTTCAGAGTCTACTAGTTTGAATGTGCAACTTCTGCAACAACAGGAAGAGTTGGGACGGAAATTATCGCAGTGGAGTCACTATTGCGAGCTGAGCGATAAGCTCACCAGTCAAGTGACAGATCTGCGAAGTGACTACGACCAAGCCGACAGACAAGTAACAGAGTATATAGCTTGGAAAAATGGGGAGGAAGAAAAAAGAGCAAATGCACCTAGAATAAATGAAAGCCATAAAGAATTGCTCTTCAACAAATGGGACGACCAAATCAAACAGGCAGAACAGGCAGTAGAGGCAGCGACGACGCAGGCTGGTATCCTTATAGACTGTGTAAATGAAAACTTACACAGAGCAAACTTAATCACAGAAACCGCCCCGGGATACTTACCAAACAAGTCAAAAATAAAAGCAAAATGGAAAGAGAAAGCGCAGGAAAAGGGTAAGGCAATACAAGATTTGAACAGGTTGAATTGGGAGTGCTATTGGGCATACTTAATTAAGCCACAAAGTCAATGGATGACTGTGAAATGCATCAAAAAATCAGCAGAGAAAGTGGTGCCAGCTCTCAAAGATTCCGTTTTCGCAGCCCAGCTCAGCGCAGAAGTCGACCAACCGACTCTTCTAAGATCCATGCTGAACACCTGCAATTTCAAAGACCAGATCCAGAGATAACTTATTTTTAGTAGTTTGATGTTTCTTTTTGTTTAGATTAGAAAAAGGGCGGTCGTTTGAGAGCCGTATCCTACAATTTTGTAAAAACATTATTATTAGATTTAGGAAGTAGTATTTAAACCCTTCTCATGCATTTAGAGAAGGGTCCAGAGATTTGTCAAAAACTTATCCTCAGAACATGCACTTCTGCACCCTCAGAGGAGGTTTCGATGAATAGATGGATCGAATTTATCTTTACTTGCATTTTGATATCTACTACTGATGTTGCACTTCTGTACTCTTAGTAGATTTTAGAACAAGTAGAAATAGATTGTTTTGCTTGAGGCTTATGGGTAGAACTAGTCATTAATGGTACTTTTATCTCTTGGCAAATGTCTGCTTATACTCTTTAAGTAATTTACAGTTTCAGTCGTTTATGTGTTACTGCTTGAACATATGGGTTATCATTTGGCACTTTTGTACGATGGAGTCATATGGTTCATGTACGACATATGAATGGCTTATTATGCGATATGCTGCTCACAACTGTTTTGCTTAACTTCTTATGCAAAGCAGTTCATCTCAAATGGTTTCTTTTCTTGTGATAGCTGAATGATCTTTACTACCATTTATTATTCGAAATCTTTTTAGATCACGTAATGGAGTACATATAATCCCGGGTTAGATAGATTTGATTTGCTGCTCCTCATTAGATACAGTAGCATAGAATAAAGTTAAAGAATCCGATTTAGATTAGCTTTAAAATCCTCTCAGATCAGCACAGTTCAACTCTATATACATACACACACACCCAAGATCGGGAAACTGGTCCCGTTATCCCCAGTCGGACCTGCTATACCAAACGGATAAGGAGCTGCCAACCAAGGTCCGGACCGGGTGGGTATCCCCCTTGTTGTAGACCCGATTTTCGGGGCTCCAACATATTTGGCGCTAGAAGGAGGGCCTGAACATTGTGTCTATTGGAATGATCCTCAAATCATAATATTTGAATCTGGATGGCCGCTCACAGACTTCCCATTTGGAGCTGCATCCATGTTCCTACCTCTTCCAACACTCCACTTGAAGTGGTAAGACTCTTGTCTCAGGTAAAATTCAATGGTAAGGATAACTCTTCTGCTTTTAACCATGCTCTTCAATTTATTCAAAGAATTTCGAGTTATGACATTCCAAGAATTGATGAAGGCGTTCTATGCAGGATTTTTACTCTTACATTCACGGCGGAAGCTAGAAAATGGTGCAGAAACCTCCCAGTTGCATCTATCCACAGCTGGGATCAATTCGCCAAGATTTTCATTCTTGAATTTGATTATTATGACTATGACCAGGTATACAATGAAATTGATCATCTCAGAGAAAATGATGAATCTATTAGAGATTTTAATATGCGATTTCATTTTGATTGTCTAAAATACGATACAGAGACTGAGCTCATAGATGAAGAATCTCCAGATTATGCTGAACCTTCCCTGCCCCCTACATCTGATCAGGCAGAAATTAGTCCAAGTTTTGTTTCTTTTCTTTCTAATGTGAACGAGAATTCCAATCTCAACATGCAAATCGCTCATAATGAAAGAAGCCCTCAGAGCCTAGGAGTTATCCATACTCTAATACAGGAATAAAAAAGTGAAGATGATGGAGGGAAACCTGCCTTGGAGCTGGCAGATGACGTTGATACGAAGTCAGATGACATCGTCGCAAACTAACAGATGCAGACCCCAAGGTCAGAACAGCAAAACATTTTTCTTTCATGAAGTAT
Source organism: Pinus taeda (assembly GCA_000404065.3). Lineage (NCBI taxonomy): Eukaryota > Viridiplantae > Streptophyta > Pinopsida > Pinales > Pinaceae > Pinus > Pinus taeda. Next base: position 112,764 of record APFE030879031.1, read on the forward strand.
CAGCACACAAAGGTATGATCTGAAACCCGATGTCTATATTGAATCTGATGAACGGATATGTTTCTATGATGATAATCTTGAAAACGTTACTTCAGAATCACACTTCTCTCTTTACCCTGATGTTTTTAATGATGATAACTGTTCCCCTCTCGACGTTAAAGATATTTCGAAAAACATAAAGGAAAAGTCAAAAAAATCATCATTAGATTTTCAAGATAAAGAGATAGCTATAAAACATCCCTCAACTGTTTCCAAGCAAGGAACACTTGAAATTCCTTGTCTGAAATTATATGAACAAAAAGAAGAATCTAGGGAAAGTGATAAAATCTGTCATGATGGTTACTTTGTCAACAACGATGTTATCGATTTATCTCGAGTAACTAATCAAAACCCTAAAAATGAGAAATATTCGGATTCGGAAAACATACCATTTAATCCTCATTTTGAGGTCAAAGATCATTCACCTAATTTTGCTGACCGAGACGATTTCCCAATCTATGACTCATACCTTGAAGATACCCCCGTGCCTATTCATAATCATACTCTATCTTCTGTTTCACATGACTTGGCCAGTTCTTGTGAACAGCAAAATTTTACGAACTTATCCCAGTTGTACTGTAATTTTATCTGTACAAAAAACTTTTTATTATTATTATTCCCACTTACACTCACCTTGTACAAAATCAGATCGCGTTTTAAATTTTCAGTTTTTTGATAGATTATTTTGGTATAACCATCACCTTATCAAAGAGCACACAAAAGACGAGCTTCCATTGCGGAAAGCTAAGCTATGTCAAGGAAGTACAGAGCTTCCTTCATTACAGGATCATCAAGATACAACAAAATTTCATCTTTACTTTTATGATCCAGTAAATACTCAGTTGGAAGAAAGATTCTGCGAGAAAGAAATTTCGGACAAAATCCCAACTGAGATTATCCATTCTCATTCCATGTCCAACGCTAACATCCCAAAGAAAATTCCGTTTTCAACACCAATGTTGGAAAGCTGCACTAGTATAGGACTAAAAATGAGAAAGTGGCTTCATTGGAAATACCATTTCACCTAGTCGAATTTTGTGTAAAGTTAGAATATGAGTAAGAGTAGTTTAGTTGAGTAGTCAAGGTTACGCTTGAGTAGTTGATAATCCAAATAAGGAAAGAAGATCATCCCTATTATCTACCCGACCTTAGGGAATGTCTACTTCTCACTTCGTTAGTTTTTCCCATGAATAAAGTTTGCTTTGGTTAAACAACATTCGACGTTTACAAATAGGCACCTTTTTTTTCTATCAGGATTTTGAACTTCTACTTCTATCAATGAAAAATATTTCTCTTCAAAGCTTGGTCCTTATTATCAATAGAACTTTAATCCAGATATGATATTAGTTTCAACTCCAAAAAACTGAAGAAAATAATCTCAGCGAAGTAATTGTCTTACGTCAATACAATGAAAGGCACCAATAACAAGGTAAGGAGTCCCTGTAGAAACAGCGATTACCAAAGAAGCATTATTATTGTCGTCCAAAACTTTCTTAAGGAAAGAAAATTGACTTCCTCCTCGCCAAAGGAAATCACAGCATTCAGGGAAGCAATCCAATAAAAACACTATATCTCAAAGAATAAGAGGTCTCATCACGAGCCGACTTATCATCATCACAGATATTATAACTTGCTGACTTTGCCAAAACTGTCCATCAAAACAGGGCAATGACTTAAGATTGTTGCAATCAAAAGACAGGGGGTCTCATCACGAGCCAGCTTGTTCAGCAAAGATATGAATCTAGTGAATGACTGTGTCACAATTTGGCCACCACACCAAGACATTGTTCTTTAGAGAATAAAAAAGAAAAAGTGTCGAAATGGGTTTTTCTCTGAATAGTTGTAAGCTCTTAGGCAGGATAAAGGATCATTACTGGTTAATAGGTAACCCTGTCGAGGCTATGGACGCCTGCTGGCAGCAGAGGCTCTACCTGCGACAAAGAAGCATATTTAAAAAAGGACTGCTATACGGAGAAGACTCTATCTTAATTTTTATTCAAAGACCAAGTAAGTGCTGATGTAAATCCAGGGACAAGCTGAGAATACAAGTAAATGGAAAGGAGTTGAAACAAAATATCATTGATAGTTTAAAGTATAATATTTTTATCTTTCTGTATAATAAAGTCTAAAGTTTCCTGAGAAAAGTTTTATTATTTTTAGAAGTTTGAAAACGTCAAAAGAAAGTCAGAGATAACTGGTTCTCCCAAGTGAATCGCCAATTGTTGTGGCCAGCAACAACCCCCCCTTTTTATTTTAGCTATCTAGCCAAGATACTAAATAAATAGGGGACCCCTAGTGTAATTTTGAGAAAAAAAAATCAATTTTCCCTTCTTCAAAATAAAGATACCATCGCAGTCTTAAAAAAAAAACAGTCTTCCAAATATTTTCACCTAATTCTACGATGGGGAGAAGGTCTTTGAGAAATTGCATTAAGGCGCAAGGCCCCCCCCCCTCAAAACGTTAAGCATAACGTCGCGTCACAAGAAGTATTGTCCATATGGAAAACCTCACAAATTCCCGATCTGCGATAACGCCGATCGCAATAATCGCACATCGCAGAAATGAAATGGCAATACTTAACAATCATCAAGCTCCTGCGATCCGCAATGTTGTGACCCGCGATATTGCGATCGCTGCAATGACACATCCTGCGATCCAGCGATTTGCGATAAGCGCGCCTTGCGACGGCACGATCTTCGACAGTGCATAAAGCGAATCATAAATCATTTAAACCGCAAATCTTTCAGGCACGCTGTTCAAAGATAGACCACTTACCATAATCTGGCTTCAAATCATGCGCTTTTAATGATAGTAAGTAGGTTAGTTGTCAATTATTTAATGAAATAAGGACGTGTGCTTTGCTGAAGAATTGTTTTCACGTAAGGTGGCATATTTAGTATATCGTCTGCATTTAAAAACCTCCCATCATCTTTCTCAATCAGTCATTTCTGCCTCGCTTGTAATCTGCAGGAACTAGGAGATAAGAACATTCAAAAGCCGAACGCAGAAGCAAATGGGAAAGAAGACTAATGCCCAAGGTTCCGAGGCAAAAGAAAAGGCAAAGGAAATGGCGCCCTTATACACAGACACTGCATGCAATAGAGACGCAGGAATTTCAACCTGGGAAGGCATGTATAGGCTGCTAGAGGAGGAAAACCCCAGAGTACTGAAGGCCAATAGCGCTGCGGGATCGCCAAACTCTTTCGAGGCATCCTTAGAAGAGCTATCTTGTTTGTTTCTCCATCGAATAGCAGCTAGACCCAAGATATTGCCATATACGGATATGATCAAATGGATACTCGACAATGCAGAGTTACAAGGCAGACAATTCAAGGCTCCAGGGCATGGGCTCATAGGATCATTTGCAGCGCAAGACCTAAAGCTTATGTACCATCTTCCGGAGCCTCAAATGACCTATAACACGTAATTCGTCCAGAAATTTGCAGCAGAGAACCCAAATCTAGCAGAAACCACTAAAGAATGGTCCAAGAGAGAGGAGCCGCTGAAAAGGGATAAAAATGGTAAGTATAGCACAAGTTCTCTCACATCTCCATATTGTTTTGCTGCAGCCATGCTCTGCAGGCTGTTTGGGATGCCAGACATAAATAAATTTTCAGCTGAATGGCTGCCACTCGTAGAAGCTGCCACAAATGCCGATCTTGTAGACTGGGCCAAAATATGTTTTGATAATTTGTTTACTGCTGTCATGAATTATCGTAATAAGAGATCCTCATCACAAAGGGTCTACCCTCCGTTTTATCTATCTGCTTACATTATGGATTCTATTTGCTATGTATCTAAGTTTCCAACTATGGGTTGGAAATGGACTACCCAAGACCCATCGCCTATTCATGTTTACCACAAAGTACTATGGGATTCACAGTTCGCCCCTCACCTCTATCAAATTTGCCATGGGCTCATTCTACCCCTATATAGGATGATATATGGTGAAGAACCCCCGAGGTTCTCACCCGAAGCACAAATAGACATCATCCCCGTCCCAAGATGGTTCGGGGAATAATGGTTCACTTATATCAGAGTGTTTGGGAGCAATGTACCTCCACATGTCCTACCCCTGTATGTCCCCGACAAGCTTCTGGCCAGATAAATTGCCTATCAGACTTGCTCTGAAGGCGGGCTAACTAAAGAGTTAAAAGACAAGAAGAAGGCCATATGGCCTCAGTTTCCTATAGCTTGTGGGGCCTTCTCATTATTTGATGTGGGACATGCTTTTGCCGATGTAGGGAATGTGACGTCCCTACAATTTTTTAAATTCCCCGCTCGACCTTTTGACCTAAATAACGTCGCCCATGATTTCACTATAACTGTCAGAATAAAAGTGTTCACCGGAAAGAAAGATTTATTTGATGACTTGTTTCAAAATAAAAGTTCATTCCAGGAAGTTTTGCGAGAAGCTAAGTCGAGGTTGTCCCCAGATGACCTCGAAAGATTTTCATTATTCAAAGAAAGAAGGCTAGCCAGCATCCCTCTAGAAAAGCTGCAGCCGCTCGCCAGAGAGCCTACTCCAAGTGTCAGCCTCAGTGGAAACTCCAGTTCTTCCAAATCTAGATCTGACACTGTTCAAGGAACACCCGAACGCTCTAAAAAGTCTACGAGCGACCAAGGGAAAGTAGGAGAAGCAGCCGGGGATACTGCCCAGTCAAGTGTCGTGTCGCAACTACAAATTATCGCTTCCTCATCAAGAAATGTCCCTCCTCCCTTCACTACATCGTCGCTCGTCACAACACATCTCAATAAGGAGTTGGAAAACTTCAACGAGCTAATCATCTCGGAAGGGAAGGTCCCAAGAACGCATGTAAGCAATGTGCAAGTAACACAGGAAATGGTTTTGACCGTGGTTGGTAGCGTCTCAAAAGCAGAACACGGTCATATCACTCTGCCTCCTGAAATCCTACTTAGTGTAGAAGAAATTCCCCCATTAGACGTGTTCTATAGTCCTCAACATAAAGCAGTGGTGAGAAGACAAAGAAAAAAGAGAAAGCTGGAGAATACGCTGTCACAGAATTCCGAACATTTACACGTCTTGTGGAAAGACCCTAACAGCAACCCCACAGAGAATCTCACGAAATTGTCTCAAATTGCAGGAGCATGCGCTTCTGCGACTATCGACAAGGCGTCCGAAGTTCAACTACTATTAAAGGAGCAAGAAAACCATATACAGCTACTACAACAACTGCTACAACAGGCCAATGCCAGCAATGAAGCGACCAAACAACTCGAGAAACTACAAGAAGATTTTCAGCAGATGCAGATAAGCTATCAGAAAAGCCTGGACGAAAAAGGAGAGCAGTTGCACACTTTACAAGAAATACATAAGGACGAGCCCAAGCTTTTCGAATTCGTTTCAGAGTCTACTAGTTTAAATGAGCAACTTCTACACCAACAGGAAGAGTTGGGACGAAAAATATCGCAGTGGAATCACTATTGCGAGCTGAGCGACAAACTCACCAATCAAGTGACAGACCTTCGAAGTGACTACGACCAGGCCGACAGACGAGTAACAGAGTATATAGCTTGGCAGAATGGAGAGGAAGCAAAAAGAGCAAATGCACCTAGAATAAATGAAAGCCATAAAGAATTGCTCTTCAACAAATGGGACGACCAAATCAAGCAGGCAGAACAGGCAGCAGAGGCAACGGTGACATAGGCCGGTATCCTTATAGACTGTGTAAATGAAAATTTACACAGAGCAAACTTAATCACAGAAACCGCCCTGGGATACCTACCAAACAAGTCACAAATAGAGGAAGAATGGAAAGAGAAAGCGCAGGAAAAGGGTAAGGCGATACAAGCTTTGAACAATTTGAATTGGGAGTGCTATTGGGCATACTTAGTTAAGCCACACAGTCAATGGATGACTGTGAAATGCATCACAAACTCAGTAGAGAAAGCGGTGCCAGCTCTCAAAGATTCGGTTTTTGCAGCCCAGCTCAGTGCAGAAGTCGGCCAACCGATTCTTCTCAAATCCATACTGAACACTTGCAATTTCAAAGACCAGATCCAGAAATAACTTATTTTTAGTAGTTTGTTGTTTCTTTTTGTTTAGATTAGAAAAAGGGCGGTCGTTTGAGAGCCGTATCCTAGAATTTTGTAAAAACACTATTATTAGATTTAGGAAGTAGTATCTTAACCCTTCTCATGCATTTAGAGAAGGGTCCGGAGATTTGTCAAAAACTTATCCTCAAAAAATGCACTTCTGCACCCTTAGAGGAGGTTTTGATGAATGGATGGATCGAAATTTATCTTTACTTTCATTTTGATATCTACTACTGATGTTGCACTTCTATACTCTTGGTAGATTTTAGAACAAGTAGAAATAGATTGTTTTGCTTGAGGCTTATGGGTAGAACTAGTCATTTATGGTACTTTATCTCTTGGCAATGTCTGCTTATACTCTTTAAGTAATTTACAGTTTCAGTTGTTTATGTGTTACTGCCTGAACATATGGGTTATCATTTGGCACTTCTGTACGGTGGAGTCATATGGTTCATGTGTGACATATGAATGGCTTATTATGCGATATGCTGTTCACAACTGTTTTGCTTAACTTCTTACACAAAGTATTTTATCTCAAATGGTTTCTTTTCTTCTGATAGCTGAATGATCTTTATTACCAATTATTATTCGAAATCTTTTTAGATCGCATAATGGAAGACATACAATCTCGGGTTAGAATAAATTTGATTTGTTGTTTCTCATTAGATACAATAGCATAGAGTAAAGTTAAAAAATCCAATTTAGATTAGCTTTAAAATACTCTCAAATCGGCACAGTTCAACTCTGTACACACACACACACCCAAGATCGGGAAACTGGTCCCCTTATCCCCAGTCGGACCTACTATACCAAACGGATAAGGAGCTGCTAACCAAGGTCCAGACTGGGTGGGTATCCCCCTTATTGTCGACCCAATTTTCGGGGCTTCAACAGGGCCTTACTAATTGCTATCGAAGATTCATGTTGGGGTTCTCTCATATCACTTGGCCCTTAAGTCAAGTTAACAAGGGTGGAGAAAAAGATTTTTTTTTTTGTCCAAGTCACAAAAGATGGAATTCATTGTTTCACTAAAGTGATCACATTTTATTTGCACCAGTCCTCACCTTGTCAAACCTGTAAAACCCATTTGAGATTGAGACAAATTCCTCTTATTATGCTATTATTGTAGTCCTCACTAAGCAAGAGAATCCATTGTACTATCGCTATGAGACATTGTCTGATATTGCTGAAAGGGGCCCCACTTATTATAAGGAAATGTCTTCTATCGTGTAGGCCTGCTAGGAATGGAAACATTATATTCTAGGGAAGGAGATGATCATCCACATGGATCACCGACCTCTTTAATTTATGCAAACAAAGGGGAAGTTGCAGCATGATCACGATCATAAATGGTGCACAAATCTGCAAAAATTCCCTTAGAACATTAAAGACAAGAAGGGTAACAACAATCAGGTTGCAGACTTCCTTAATCGAACCCTCATCATGGCATTGAGAACAATTCTTAACTCTTGTGGATATGTGACCTTTAGATGGACACTGTTGGTGTCCCAAATTGCTCTATTTTTACTCCATTTCCATAAACTTTAACCTCTGTTTTATGTCTAATTAACCCTCTCATTCATGTACTAGTCCAAGATAATCATCTATTCCTACATATGCTTTGTATTTCATAATTAATATCTCCTAAGTGCTCTATTAATTAATTTACATAGATTTCATGCCTATTAGTATCTCTTGTAACTTATTCTTAACTTTCCTAAAAGTAATTTAAGAACTAAGTGTTAATTATGAGTTAGCATGATCAGTGCAGGCAGATTCCTACACCGCAAATGATGTTGCTCCGAGATCTCCGTGATAGTTCAAATCCTTCCACGGGGGCATTTTGATCCACAGCTCCTCATTCAGTTGCGGACTAACTGAGCTTGGATATCGGTGATGTATAGTTAGGGATACTTGCCAAGGATGGTCTATGGTCAATGCAGTTCGCATTCCATAACTATTAGTCAGTTTTGTAATATTGGTTATTAGTCCTTTCAGCTGAAAGTTTTGAATAGGAAATGACTATAATTAGAATAATATGGCTAAGGCTGAAAGAATGTATATAATGTAGAATGTAGGTAGAATCAAGGGAGCAATCACTAAGTTGTAATTTCATTCACTGTGTAAAATTTTATCATCCTCAGCTCCGGGCTAGACTCACAAAATCATGTATATTTTCTAATAAAGTTAATACAAGGAACATGCCATGGTATCTACACACTATGTCTAATTTACATTTTATGCATGCTTAAGTGTTGAATCATTTCGTTTCCTAAACAAGAAACAAGTTGGTTGGCTAGGGCCCATCCAACCTAGCTCATTTACCCTTGTGCTTTTGGCATTTAAAAGGTCTGTGTGAACATTTATTCATTTGTAGTTGTGTGGTTTGAATGGTTCTTATATTTATTCCAAAAATGCTGAGTTAAACTCATTTCGTAGTTAAGTGTGAACGGACCCAAAGTTTGGAAGCTATATTGATCTTATTTCTTTCTTGCAATTTCTTTCCTGCAATTCTTGTCTTGGTTTGCTTCTACTTAGTTCGTGTAGGAAGATTCTTCCTGTACTGAAGAAAACTAAACCACCTAATAATAACACACTCACACTCATAAAATAAATATCAGACATATTATACAACAAATAGACATAGCGGAAAAGACATGAGATACTTTCCTATAGTCTCACATTCTCATGAATTTCATTATTAAAATAATGTTTATGATACATATAAATACATAAGGAAGTTGTCTCAAGATAGTGAATTTATCTTGAACAAACTTGGTTGAGAAAATATCTCAGAAAAACACTAATCTAAGAGCCTAACTAGTTGGAGAGAATCTCTCAACCAACTATGCCTAAATTGACTTCTAACCATGAGGAACAAACTCAATCTAGAAAGGTAGGATTAAATCCTAACTTTCATGATTTTAAAGTTCAAATTAAGAGCAAGGAACCCTCTTCCAAGTTCTCAAGTTTATCCTCAAAAAACACTGCCTAAAAACTGCCAAAGCTAGATGTTGCAGAAACTGCAATATGAAGAGACCATGAGTTAGCTGCATGTCTGATTCATCTCTGAGTGTCTCTTGAAAACTCCATCACGTGCCAAGCTGTAAAAGGATCCATTCATCCTTTGATTTCAATCAACATCCTTTTTCCACTAACAAAATATTGAAAACGCCCACTAGCTGATGACATTGAAAAACAACTCATTGTTGCTTTTGCTATGTTTGAAAAGTGATCACTGCTGACTTTGTCAATCGCCCACTGCCAAATTTTGTTGATGCTCACTTGCTGATGAAAATTCCCACTGGTTTCCTCGCTAATGTTGTCGATACTTTCATTCTAAAAACCACTGTCAATTTCATTGACATTTCCCCCCTTTGTCAGCTGAAAAGAGAGACAATCTTCTTCAAATTATTTTTGAACTCCCCATCCCCCCTTCAAGTGTAGGAGTGTTTCACTAGTGTATGCCCCCGTTCAACTGCACGAGAGTACCGTCTTCATTTTTACTATTGGCTGCAATATGTGTGAGTGAATTCGATTGTAAAACTTATACAATCTTTTAACCATGGATGACCATTCCCAGGGATCAATCCATGAATAATCGATCTTCAATCTGCTTGATTTTTGTTATTTGCTACATTGTGCTGATGAACGATTTGACTTGCTACAATGGTGACAAGGATGGAGATCAAAACATTGATCTTCCAGATGATCGATTCTTTGACAATGAAGGTAGTTTGGTTTGACTACAACTTTAGTTTGCGCACATGTCTATTTGTCTACAACTTTCTCATGGCTTGTTGATATTATTTGATCAAGAAACCCTACACCAATGAACTTGATTGGCTTAGAATAATTTTGGATATGCCAGTTGTTTTCATCTTTGTCATAGCCTAATCCTCGTCGATTTTTGTTACTTTGAAGTTCTTCCCATGGCTTGATGATTGGTTTGGAAGAAAGTTGAACTAGATCAGGGACCACTTCGACACTTGAAGTTGGTTGGATCAGTGACTTGGAATCAACATATTTATCTTAATCTTTACAGATGAAAGACTTGAAAACATCACTCTTATGTTGCAACTTATCTCTTTGATGTTGCGGCTCCAGTTGAAGAAACTCAATCATTTCATGTGCATGTTGAAGATTCATTTGAATATTAGCAAGAGTTGTTTTTTTGATGTTCACCATGTCACCAGCTGATGATAAAATGAAATTTTTAATAATTTGAGGTAGTTGAATGTTTGTCACCATGTTAGCCTGCTGACTTTGAATTCGGGCTCACTTCTACTGTTGCTGTTTGCTGATGCTTTAAACACTTGCTAGAGTTTTATGACTTGGTTGTTTGAACTCTTGATGTCACGCTCGCTTGATTATGATCACTTTGCTTGAATGCTTCACTAACACTTTGTGAATGCTTGAATCAACTTCACACTGACTCATTTGTTATATATGTCATGTGTTGAACTTTCGCATTTGATTTTGACACGCTCGCTTGCTTGGTTGTTTTAATGACATGCTCACTTGCTTTGTTGTTTGAATGGCATTCTCGCTTGCTTTGTTGTTTAAATAACACTCTCACTTGCTTTGATTGTTTGAATGACACACTCACTTGATTTATTTCTTATTGCTCACTTAAAGAATAGAATACTAGAATTCACACTCGTTTGATGATGATTTCTTACTAGATGGCTTGCTTGAACTTGCTTGATTGATTACTGACACTTTGTGCTTTCTTTAATATACTTACTGAATGGGCTGATTTTAAAAAAGGAACGGTGTCAAACATTGTCGAAAATTCACCCAAGAGACAAATGATAAGTTCAATCTTGTTGACTCAATTGAATACTTACTTGACTTAATTTATTCACCTTAACAATTCAAATTAGGGTATCAGTTACAAGCAAGAATGCAACCATACAATTCAGTTAAAAAATGCTTATCTGCAAGTGATATAAAAAGTGTTGATGATCTTGATGTCATATTGCCTTGAAATGATTAATTTTGTAGTGTCCTTAACTTGATTGCTTTGATTACATGATGTGAAATGTCCTTGCTTGGAAGATCATCTTATCAAGCTGATGATGTGACGCTTTGTGCTTGTACTTAAGCTTGATTACGAGAGATTCATTAAGTGTTCTTATACTTAAGCTTGCTTATGTGCATGAAGTTTGTTTAAGCATAATAGAAAGAGAGTGTTTTGATAATTTGAACACAAGTCATGCACATGCATTCATTACACACGGTGTACCTAAGATCCCTTTATTCAATTATGGGCGGATCTAGGACAAAAACACCACAAAAATTATGATTTTATTAATTATTGGAGTACAAAATTCTTCAATGTCACAAATTTTTCGTGGAAACTTCTCAATGAGAATGTCACACTTGCAAACTTTGGAAGAAAATTTCCTTCAAAAAACTGCCTGTAGTGACTCAATCACTCTCAAAGTAAAAAATTACTTTGGAGTACAACAAAGAATTTTCTCTAAAAAAAAGAATTCACTTATCACTCTGAATACAAAAATTCACTTATGACTTCAAATATGACCCCCAAAAACACTTAAAAGAGAATGACACTTATATCTCAACCAAAGTTTTTCCAAAGGCATACTACAAAATCCACTGTGGATATCACCTTATTTCTCCACAAATATTACAACTTATTACTACAAAATACAAATTATACCTTATTAATAAACTTTAATAAAAGAATTTAATTTATTTCATTTAAAAGAATTTTATGGAGTCCGTTTAATAAAGTGAATTAAAAAGTGAATTCCAATCACTTGAAAAAGTGAGCGAATCTCCCTTTTTTGTGAAAGGTCAAAGCAAACTAAACAATTCACAAAGCACACCTTTAAAGTTCACGAGCTTTTTGATGAACGTACGAGTGTGGTAGCTAATGGAAATGGTAACAATACAAGAAGCTCTATGGGTTTGACCATCTATGAACAATTTTTACACCAGGAAAATAGTGGAACAGAGTTTGTTGGTGGGGTTGTAGGGAGATTGACAGAAAAACCGCAGAAAGGAGTGTTTCCAACCTTTGATTCCATTCAAATGCGTAACTTAGTAGAAATTATCAGCTGTGATATTCTTCAAAGGAGCCCTGGAACTGGAAAGACAATGCCTACCAAGGCAATGGCTACTGAGCGCAGAACAACATTCTTCAACATATCTCGTTTTTGTCCTGGCGGTGACTAATTTACCATGGGAGGTGGATGCAACCATGCTTCGACATCTTGAAAAGCATATTCTTGTGCCTCTTCCTGAGCGTGAAGCACATCAAGCCATGTTTGAAGACCTCTTGCCTTCACAAACTAGTGCTGAGCTACCATATGATCTTATGGTTGAAAGAGGCTTGCATGTTGAATCCATAGGAGTTGTGTGAGATTTAACTTGCCCATGAGAAAAATGGCTTCGTCACGACTCCTCCGGATTTCAACGCCATGATTTGAACCAACACATAAGGCTTCCCACTCAACAAATGGAATTCTCAAAGTAGGCGAAGGTGGTGGGTTCGAGCCGCTACGCAGTCGTTTGGGCTCTACTTGCAACAATTACAGGCTTGTCCGCTACAGTTCTCAACATATCGAATGATGGTTTAAACCTGTATTCACCATTCCTCTGATACCAATTGAAGAAAAATAAATCACCTAATAATAACACATTCACACTCATAAAATAAATATCATACATATACAACAATAAGACATAGTGGAAAAAGCATGAGAGATTTTATGTAGTCTCTCATTCTCATGAATTTCATTATTAAAATAATGTTTATGATACATATAAATACATGAGGAAGTTGTCTCAAGATAGTGCATCTATCTTGAACAAAATTGGTTGAGAAAATATCTCAACAACACTCTAATCTAGGAGCCTAACTAGTTGGAGAGAATCTCTCAACCAACTAAGCCTAAACTGACTCCTAACCATGAGGAACGAACTCAATCTAGAAAGGTGGGATAAAATCCTAACTTTCATGATTTTAATTAATTTAATTATTTGGACTTAGAATTGTTTTTAATGTGAGAGTGAGGCTAACATGTACCAGTGCATGCAGTTTCCTTCACTCTGGTTTATTCATTTACTTCGCAACAAATGTTACATTTCTTTTCCTGCTTATTATTTTAGTTATTCTTGCAAGCAAAAGTATTGTTAAATCTAGTAATCGTTCTTAACATTAAGCGTACACTTCTGAAGGATCTAAGAATGTTCACATGAATTAAGAAGGGACATTACTACAAACACTTTACACTTGAATTTTATGACTTAAGAAAAAGGAACAGAATTATTACAAGTGAATTGTCGAAGTTAGCTAATGCATGCAAATTACTTTGACTGCTACTTTGAATATTCCAAATTGTTTTCACTTTATGAAGTTGACTTTCATTAAAGGGTTCAGTTAATTAAAGAATTTATTTTCCATATATAATTTATCTCAGAATTCAATTTGCAATTGCAATTCTTTTCAACACACCTTTTAATTCTTTCAAAAATAAATTGGAAATTTTGGTGAAGGAAGCTCTGTCTTAGTGCAAGAGCTAGTGTCTTGTCATAGGAACTTAAATCTTTAGTAAAGAAGGTAAAATATACTTTTGCACAGAAGTACTATACCTGCACTAGTGCAAACAGATTGCAATAGTACAAGAATAGGTTGTTTGTGTAGAAGGAAAATCAATTGGGAAATAGATATCTGCAAGGGCCCACTTGTCAAGCTATTATCCATCTATAATGAAGATAAACATATTATTTCATTTCAGAATTTAAGATTGCTTCCATTTGTGTGAAAGTTCTTTTACTTGATTTCCTTGCAAATTATTTCTTTACATTCCACCACTAGGGTTGCTTTGGTGTCGATTGCATTTAAGATTTTTTTTTTTGTTTTGCTTTTTTTTTGTCTAATTCTACAACATTTCCTTTAAGAAGTAAGATTAGGAATAGGAAAATTTCATACCACTTCTGGAATTGCTTTTGCTTTGTCTCTAAGTTTACGAAACCCATGGGTTGACAATTAAGTGTGGAGGAGTTTTCTTAAGTGCAATTCATGCACCCAACATTTTGGTGTTGTTACCAAGGAGGCGATTTGAATTGGTAAGAATTTTCTATTTTTTCACAATAGGGGTAAGTCTGCTATTATTTTTTCTTGCAGTATGCTTCTATTGTTTGAAGGAATTTATAGGTGCGAAGTTATTTTTTAAATTGCAGCTTTTATTTGAATTTTTTTATGTCATTTTTTGATATGAATGCCTAAAAGAGGTAGGGGTCTAAAGCCCACAAGGGGCCAAATAAATACTAGTAAATCTAAAACCAAATCTCATATTGAGCCTTCTTTTGCAAGCAGAAATTCCAAACAAACTCAGACTCATCACGCAAGAATAGTGCATTTGGGCTCTGGTAGTAGTGGTCCAAGTGTGACACAACCCACAAAGGGGAATAAGGGGACTATTATAACCTATAGTCAGCCTTCTCAACCTGTTGAGAGTGGTTCACATGGAAAAACAACAATGGCAGATTAGGAAGAAAATGCAGAAGGAACTGGTGAAAATCAGGTAACTGAGGAACGATCCACTTTTGAATTCCCAATTGTGGATCCTGATACACGAGTACAAATGAAAAATATTTCACCATCAACTCTTCCTCATTTCTATGGTAACGTAGATGAAGACCTAGACCCTTTCTTATTTGAGTTTGATATTTTGTTTAGAAGTTATGATCATTCATCTGATACCCAGAAGTTAAATTTGTTTCCTGCAACTCTCAAGGACGCAACACTCCACTGGTTCATGGGACTAGGAGGAAACACTATATCTTGGGAGCAAATGAAGAGAGTGTTCTTGCCAAAATATCAGGAATATTGTAAAACTAGAGATATTCAAGATGAAATCTTTACTATTGTACAAAATGACGATGAGACTCTAGAGGACTACTTGGAGAGATTCTTATGTATCCTCCAAAGGTCAAAGCACAAATTTGATCTAAGTACCATTAGAACCTTGTTATTATGTGGGCTTACTGATGATTATAGGAATAATTTAAATATGTTAGGACAAGGGGATCCAGTAAAGGAATTTGGAATAGAAACAAGAAAACCGAATCTACTGATGCTATGATTATTGGATTAGAAAACAAAATGGACAATATGAAAATTGAAATAATGAATATTGTTAGTAAACAAATAGACTCTTTAAAGTTTCAGCAAAAACTTGTAGAGGAACAAGATTCATTGTTTATTTTTTTTCGAAACTGTAGAAGAAAGCATCTTTTAAGAGAATTCCTCTCGATATTAAAGAAACTCATAAATGTGCAATTTGCATAGAGAACCATGCCATAGAAAATGTCTCTCCATACCTGGGCTGAAAGTTGTACCTAAGGGAGGAAAACCTGAAGCCGATTCACTACATTATATGGAAGCACGAAGAAACTAGCCTCAGGTAAGTGTAGGTATGGCTCATGAACCTCCACCGCATTTTTTTGGTCATAATACACATTCATATTCCTATCTTGACACTAGTCACTCTCAACATTAGCAGCATGGGAACCAATATCAGTATGGACAACCCTACCAATCTTGGCAACAAGGATGGATAGGGCCAAACCATTCACACCATTCACATAATTCATATCCTACACCTATGCAGTCATACCCTCCTACATATGCACCTTACCTAATGCCACAACCATCATTACCTTAGCTTTGTTGACCAATGCCATCATTACCTTTACCTCCATCGTTTCGACCTTATAAGCTATCTGCTCAACCTTTACCCAACCAAAATAACAAAGTGGTACAAATGATCCATTCTATGAACCCACTTTCTTCATCCAAATATCAGTTTATTCCAGTTGGAGTCAACGACCTCCAATTGAGATCAGAGAATATAGTAACCTCAGAAAAGAAAAAGCAGCCTATGGTGATTATCAATGAGAAAGGAGAGTAGGAAACTCCTGACCATTCTAAAAATGATGACACCATTCAACCTATCCCTATACCTTCTAAGCCCTTGTCATCTTCTTCCAACCGACCTCCCTATCCAGAGAGGTTAGTTGTGGAGAAGAAAGACCCCATTCCTGAGTCTAGCCTGGCTTTTGAGCTCATGAACCTTTTCATAAGGGTACCTTTGCTCCAAGCTATTAAATAGATCCCCATTGGCACAAAAATCATTAAGGAACTCTGCCTCATGAAGCCAGGAACAAGAAGATTATAACCTCAAACTATTCAATTTTTTTGTAGTGTACTAGAGTTAATGACGGGGTGTATGCACATGGAGAAATATGCCGAAAACCCTGTTGTCTTTATTTAGATAGGTGATGTCCTTGTCTCCAATGTACTTATATACCTAGGGGCAACTATTAATGTTATGACCAAGAAAACCATGGATCAACTTGGATTGGTCCATATTCATCCTACTCCCACTGTGCTTGAACTAGCAAATAGATCTAAAATCAAGCCAAAAGGGGTGTTGGATGATGTGGTCGTTAACCTAAAATCTTGGGAATATCCCATAGATTTCATTATTATTTAGCCAAATAATCTTGTGGGGGGAAATCCCTTGATCTTGGGACAACTATGGCTTGCTACGACCAATGCTTATATCGGATGTCATTATGGTGACATGTATATTTCCCATGGAGATTCCAGGAAGAAGGTCACCTTGTATCCACCTACTAGATCCATTTAGGATCTCTGAGACACTTTATGGTTATATGAGGATACTCAACCCATTTCCTTGATACATCAGAATGTTGAGTTCTCGCAAGAGGGTGAGATTCAAGACTTCCTGAAAAATCTAGACACCATGCCCAATTTTGAGTCATTGAGTCAGATTTTTAGTCTAGATTTTCAGGAAAGATATGACTCTCTACCTCCCTCACCACCATCAATAGTGACTCCTCTATGTACTCTTGAGTCTGATACCACTCTTGTTGATATTAGTACAAGTAAATCCTTACATATCAGTTTAGGCTTGGATCCTTCCTAGTAAGATCATCTTGTGAATTTGTTGTGAAACCATCTTGATGCCTTTGTATGGGGCTATGAAGACATCAAAGGAATACCTCCTGAAACTTGTACACACTATATCTATATTTAGGATGGAGCCCAACCTATCTGAAAACCCCAAAGGTGAATGAACCTAGCTCTAAGAGATGTTGTAAAGGGAGAATTGCAAAAAATCTTAGATGTTGATCTTATCTATCCTATTTTTGATAGCTAATGGGTCTCTCCATTGGTATTAGTCCTAAAAAAAGATGGGATATGGTGCATTTTTATTTACCACAAAGAAGTGAACAAATTTTCTCTCAAAGATTACTTCCCCCTTCCTTCCATCGATCAGGTACTCGATACCCTTGCTGGTAAGAAGTACTTTTATTTTCTAAATGGCTTTAGCAGGTATAACCAAATATAGATTGCACCCAAGGATCAAGAAAAAACCACTCTTACATGTCCATGCAGTACATTTTCTTACTGAGTGCTTCCCTTTGGGCTATGCAATGCCCCGACTACCTTTCAAAGGGCAGTCTTGGCTATTTTTGTTGACCTCGAGTGTGTAGAAATCTATATGGGTGACTTTTCTGTGTTTGGTGATTCAATTCAAGAAGCCCTCAAGAATCTAGGAAAAATGCTTCTTCACTACCAAGAAGCTCATCTCACCTTGAGTGACAAAAAATGTAGATTAATGTGCAAGGTGGGGGTGGTTCTTGGCCATCTTATTTCTAAAAAAGGTATCCAGGTTGACCTTGCAAACATAGAAATTATTTTGAGTCTCCCTATACCCAAAACTGAAAGGGAAGTAAGAGATTTTCTAGGACATGCATGCTACTATAGGAGATTCATTCTGAATTTCTCAAGGATAGCTACCCCACTTTTCCAACTTTTGGCTAAGGATAGTGAGTTTTCTTAGTCCACAACTTGCCAACAATCATTTGAGACATTGAAGGAAAAACTAGTCAAGGAACCAGTTTTGAGAGGACCAAACTAGTCCCTGCCATTTCATATTTCCTCTGATGCCTCAGATACTACTATTGGTGCAACTTTATGACAATAAAAAGATAAACATTCTTATGTTATTCATTTCATTAGCAAAAACTTGTCACCAGCTAAACTAAATTATACAGCGACTGAGAAAGAGTTTTTAGTTGTACTTTTTTCCAATAATAAATTCAGACATTATATTACAGGATATGAAGTCTTTGTACATACTGACCATTCCACAATAATATATTTGATGAATAAACCATTTACTAGAGATAGGGTGACTAGGTGGTTATTATTTTTACAGGAATTTAATATTACCATTGTTTATAGACCAGCGAAATCAAATGTAGTAGCAAATTATCTTTCAAGATTAAATAATCCTAGTGAAATAGTTCCTATTGATGATGATTTTCCTGACGAACATCTTTTTGTTGTGTCAAGAAAATCCCCATGGTTTGATGAAATAGCTAACTATTTAGTCACTGCAAAATTATGACCTCACTTATCCACTCGTGAAAAGTGGAATATCATACAGAAAAGTGATGCATATTCATGGATTAAAGGAGACCTGTTTTACATCGAAGCAGATCTCATTATCCATAGATGGGTAAGAGAGGAAGAAGTATTTGATATTTTAAAACATGCCCATGATGAACCTTGTGGGGGTCACTTTGCTGATAAGAGGACTACATACAAAGTGTTATGAGCTGTCTATTTTTGGCCTTCCTTGTTTAAGGATGACAAACAATATGTTAAGCGGTGTGATAGCTGTCATCGAGTTGGACAGCTTAATCAAACCAATTAAATGTCATTATGTCCTCAGGTTATGATTGAGCCTTTTGAAAAATGGGCCATTTATCTTGTAGGACAAATAAATCTAACATCATTAAATAAAAATCATATTTTGGTTTGTATAGATTTCGTTACAAAATGGGTAGAAGCTAAAGTTGTTTCTTTTGCTACTGAAATAGTTGTTGTTGATTTTATTTTTACTGAAATATTTACTAGATTTGGCATGCCTAGAGAAATTGTTTATGACAATGGACCGCAGTTTATTTCTAATTTGGTACAGGGTGTAATGGAGCAGTACAAAATACAGCATAAGAAATCTACGTCGTATCACCTGAAAGCAAATGGTCAGGTGGAGTCCACAAATAAGGTGATTGAGTCCATCATCACAACTATGGTAAATATTCATAGAAAATATTGGGCTGAAAAATTACTAAAAGCATTGTGGACATATCAAACCACTTGAAGAAACAACACAGGACAAAGACTATATGAGCTGGTGTATGGCAAACAAGTCCTCTTGCCGATAGAATTCCAGATTAAGACTTTCAATACTATAGTCCAATTGGGGCTAGATCTTTCTGAAGCACAACAACAATGTCTTCTATAGTTGAACGATTTAGATGAATTCTGAAGGGATGTTGTCTAGCACAACCTCTTGGTTCAACAACAACACAAAAAGTGGCATGACAAGTCCATTAAGAAGAATCAATTCCAACCAGGTGATTGGGTACTCCTTTACGATTCTAGATTCAAATATTTTAAAGGGAAATTCCACAAACACTAGATGGGACCCTATAAGGTGGTCAAAGTGTTTGAAAATGGAGTGGTAGAAATTAAAACTATTGATGGATGGAATTATGTGTTCTTGGTAAATGGGCATAGATTGAAGGTATATTTTCAGCCCCTTACTAAAGGATATTTTATGCAACAAGTCCAACAACAATTTGAAAAGGAGTTGGTAGGTGGTAACACCAACCTGTTGAAGATTTGATTCCTTCTTGTACTTATTGAAAAAATAATAAAAGAAAAATAAAGAGAAAAAAATGACCAAAAAAAAAATTCCTATAATTATGAAAATCAGTTGACTCACATGATTGTAGAAGGATCAATTTGAAAACTAGCATGCTGGTAGGAATATCGAAATTTTAATAAAAAGGTAATGTTACTTGATTTTTAGATATGCTCGCTGCCACCAAGAAGAAGCAGGTTCAAGAAATCGAGCCCTTACCCAAGTTTGGGGTAACTAGCATGGGAATTTTTTATCCAAGTAAACACTTAATTCCCGCTGCACTTACCTTTTCTGGCACCCGTGAAAGTAGAGTTTCAAGGTAAAGAACTCTCCTTTCTTTTATTTCCAATTTTGAAAATTCCCACTATTTTCTTTTTCTAAAATCCCCAATGAATTAACTTCCTCTTTCTTCTAAGAAAACTACCCTACCTGATTTCGTAAAATCCCTCTTTTCCCCTAAATTTTTCCACATCTCGTTTCATTTATCCCCCTTGGTAATATTATTCCTGGAATCCATGTTATAATGTTCCTTCCCATTCTAAAAATTATCCCTTTCCCACTCCTTTATTCTCTTATAAATTGATTGCATAATTTGATGTAGTCAATCTAGAAGGCATGCTCATGAAACACCAAAGCATGGCGAATACAACTTTTCTTGTATAGTGAGGAAAACTAAAAAAAAAAAATCCAACTACAGAATTGTGTTCAATCATAATTTCTATTTTGGTAAAATCCCTAGTGTAAGATGTGCAGTGCAAGCAGGATCAGTGCAGGAATGCAACTGACTATAGAAGCGAGTGTAAAATAAATTTCACTTATTCCAAGAGCATCTTATGAAGGATGTTTATGGAACTTTATTATCCTATACATGAGTATTTATAGATCATAGCATTATATATTTTAATTAATACTCTATTTTATCATTTACTGACTTAGGAAATTTTTTAAAGTGCAAAATATATTGGTTTTAAATTTTTTTTTTTTTTTTAATGAGTACTCGAATATGTGTTGACTAAATTATGAGGTAGACTATGGGAGAGTATTGATTGTGTGATAACCTGTATTCACCTCCCTTGAAACAATATCGCATTACTTTTTCATTATTATCTTACCTCGTAACCCAATCATTATGGACGTTGCACCACTGCTGCATAAGCCTCCACCACATCCAATCATTATTGCTCACCTGAAGTAGGATGATATGTATCTACACCTGATCAGAAGAGATGTTTTAATCATGATCAGTTGGGTGGGACTAAAAATACGGAGGATGGATGAGCCTCCGGCATAAAGCTCTCAGCAATTGTTGGTATCACTCACTAAAATCCTTTTGAGGTTTTGACTAGGAATTGTGAAGTGAAATTTGAACATGGCACCCATAACGAATGAGCCATCGTCCTTGAAGGAGATCGAGTTGACCATGGAATACCAGAACAATCTTACAATATTGCAATAATCTAGGTTCCTTCCATTTTTACAGAATTTCGACAGTTTCGACATGGCTGTGGTATTGGAGTTCATGAAGACGTTTGAAGGAAGCTAAGACAGGGTCGGCTCATTAGAATTTGAAGTCATGGAGGAGTCAACTGTGTAAGCTACATGCTTGCCAACTATAGGGGAATAGTGGTTCAAAAAGGAGCAGCTCAAGAAGAAACAATGGCATCGATTTGTGGTTGACAGAAAGCTTAAGGTTGAACGGAAGAAGGGACTTCTGCAGAGTGCTATGATCGGAAAACAGCGAGAGCTCCTGTTCATACTACAAAAATTTGTCACCTACGAAGGATGTTATACATTAGTGTTTGTGTATCACCTTCGGCTATTGTTGCACTTTGAGTTGAGAAAACTTATTAATTTCCCTTACTACCTGCTTAGAAGTCTAGAGAAAATGGCGAAGGGTGTGCAGAGTGGGAACGCAAGCCGAGTCACAAATAAGCTATATCATCATGGGCTTATCACAATCCTCATCAAGAAAGTGCTAGAAGAAAAGGGAATAACCTAGGAAGCATTCATGGAGGAGTTTCAAGTGGGGAGTGCAGGGAAGTCTACTAGCACAAGTACAATCAAGAAAATGAAGGCAGAGACATCGTTTCCTACCAAGAAAATATATAAAATCACGCCAGTGCAAGCAAAAATGAAGTCTATCGAAAACACTCCACCCTCGGCAAAGAAAAGAAAAATCAGAACATCAATAAGGAAGAAGATTGTCTCTCCAGGGATGAATTAGTTAATCTCTCTGATTGTGATTGATGAATCACCCCAAGTTCCGCCTAAAGATCATAACCTTTTAGTGATTGCAGATGCAGTGGCCCACACCGTGGTAAACAAAGAGAACTTGGAAGATGACAGATTGTTGTCTTCCTTTGCTCATAGATTAAGAAAGAAGAAGATGACACTGAGTGCAGGTGAAGTTGAAGAAGAGGGTAACGAGGATGATGAGGCACATCACATGGAGACCCTCGATAATTTCAATGAATAGGACATTGAAACCCTCAATTTTATTGAGGAGCAGGGTACTAAAGCCCCTGTTGTTTTTGAGGAACAGGGTACTGAAACCCCTACTAGTTTAAATGAACAGGGTATTGAATCCCCTAAAGAATTGGAAGAACAGGGAATTAAAAAATCTATGGAGTTGAGTGCGTAAGGTACAGAAACCCTTGGCATGAAGGTTGTGGAGGGCACAAAAACCCTCGCCTCGGGTGCAAAAACTTTTGAAGATGTCATAATGCAGATGTTGGATGACCTTGATCTTGACAATGACATGACTTGTTTTGAGTCCATTGCAGACAAGGAATTTACACCAGAAGATCTAAGCACAGAGCCCTCTACTCTCTACCTCAATAACCGAATAGTAGAATTGGGTAGAAACTTCATGATGTGGAGGCTTTGAGCCAGGTCATCAAGGAGAAAAATTAGAAAATGAAAAGTGAGGTAGAGCTACCCACAGAGGTCAAGAAGTAGAAACAAGAAGTAAAAGTATGGAAGTATCGGGCTTCCAAATGCTATAAACGCCTCAAGAAGGTGACTAATCAGCTGAAAAGAGCTTGAGGTAAAAGGCCAAAGGTAGTGAAAGTAGGAATAAGTATTGAAGTACAAAATTAAGAGCTAGCCACCCATTTTTTAATATTTTTTGCAAAAGGTAAAATGTTGTATGAGGACACACAACAACTTAGGGATGGGAGGATGTTGGTGTCCCAAATTGCTCTATTTTGACCCCATTTCCATAAACTTTAAACTTTGTTTTATCTCTAATTAACCCTCTCATTCTTGCACGAGTCCAAGATAATTATTTACTCCTACATATGCTTTGTATTTCATAATTAAGATTTATTAAGTGCTTTATTAATTACTTTACATAGATTTCATGCATGTTAGTATCACTTGTAAATTATGTTTAACTTTCCTAAAATTAATTGAAGTACTAAGTGTTAATTATGAGTTAGCATGATTAATGTAGGTAGATTCCTGCACTACGAATGACGTTGCTTTGAGATCTTCGTGATAGTTCGAATCCTTCCACGCGAGCGATTTAATCCATGACTCCTAGTTCAGTTGCAGACTAACTGAGGTTGGATATCGGCGGCGTATAGTCAGGGATACTTTCCAAGGATGGTCTATGGCCAGCGAAGTTTGCGTTCCATTATAACTATTAGCTGGTTTTGTAATATTGGTTGTTAGTCCATTTGGATGAAAGGCTTGAATAGGAAATGGCTATAATTAGAAGAATATGGTTAAGGTCAAAAGACATATGTAGACTGTAGGTAGAACGAAGGGAGCGATCTCTAAGTTGTAGTTTCATTCACTGTGTAATTGTGTATCACCCTCAACTCTGGGCTAGACTCGCACCATCATGTATATTTGTTGATCAAGTTAATACAAGGAACATGCCATGTTATCTACACATTGTGTCTAATTTACATTTTATGTGTGCTTAAGTGATGAATCATTTCGTTTCCTAAATGGAAAACAAGTTAGTTGGCTAGGGCCCAACTAACCGAGCTCATTTACCCTTGTGCTTTCACAATTTAAAAGGTCTGTGTGAACATTTATTCATTTGCAGTTGCGTGGTCTGAATGGTTCTTATATTTATTTCAATAAGTTCTGAGTTAAATTCATTTCGTAGTTAAGTGTGAACAAGACCATAGTTTGGAAGTTTGATTGAGCTTATTTCTTTCTTGCAATTTCTTTCTTGCAAATCCTTCCCTGCAATTCTTGTCTTGGTTTGCTTCCACTCAGGTCATGCAAGAAGATTCTTCCTGTACCAGTGCATGTAGTTTCCTACACTTCGGTTTATTCATTTACTTCACAACAAATGTTACATTTCTTTTCCTACTTATTATTTTAGTTATTCCTACAAGAAAACGTATTATTAATTCCAGTAATCGTTCTTAACATTAAGAGTACACTTCTGAAGGATCTGAGAATGTTCACATGAATTAAGAAGGAACATTATACAAACACTTTACACTTGCATTTTATGACTTGAGAAAAAAGAACAGAAACATTACAAGTGAATTGCCGAAGTTAGATAATGCATGCAAATTACTTTTACTGTTGCTTTGATTATTTTGAAATTTTTTTTTTTTTTTTTTCTGTTTATGAAGTTGACTTTCATTACAAGGTTTAGTTAATTAAAGCATTTATTTTCCATATATTATTTATCGCAGAATTCATTTTTCAATTGAAATTATTTTCAACACGCCTTTTAATTCTTTCAAAAGTAAATTGGAAACTTTTATGAAGGAAGCTCTTTCTCGGTGCAAGAGTTGGTCTCTTGTCACAGGAATAGAGTGATCTAAGCCCTGAGGCTTAGAGCACCTCCACAAAAACATAAATCTTCTGTAAAGAAGGTAAAATATACTTTTGCAGAGAAGTATTGTACCTGCACTAATGCAAGCATATTGTAATAGTACAAGAACAAGTTGTTTGTGTAGAAGGAAAATCAATTGGGAAATAGATATCTGTAAGGGCCCACATGTCAAGCTGCTAGCCATCTATATTGAAGATAAACATAGTATTTCATTTCAGTATTTAAGATTGCTTCCAGTTGTGTAAAAGTTCCTTTACTTGATTTCCTTGCAAATTATTCTTTTACATTCTAGCACTAGCGTTGCTTTGGTGTTGATTGCCTTTAAGATTGTTTTCTGGCTTATTCTGCAACATTTCCTTTAAGAAGTAGGATTAGGAATAGGAAAATTTCATACCACTTCTGGCATTTTCTGTGCTTCGTTTCTAAGCTTACGAAAACCTCGGGTTGACAATTAAGTATTGAGGAGTTTTCTTAAGTGCAAAACCTGCACCCAACAGACACAACTATATAACTATGAATTGGAATTCATTTCCACCTAAAATATGTTGATGGAATGAAAGCTAGTTCAAGACTTCCACGTTCAAGATGAACTTGTGCTATCTTGGAAATCTTTGTGTTCCTTCAAGCAAGGATACCAAGATTATTTGGGTGGTGCATTACAATCCTATTACAAGACACTTTAGTGTGGAGAATAAAATGGAAGTATTGCAAAAGTAATTTTATTTCTCAAAACTCCAATAGGATATTGGAAAATATATCATATCATGCATCATTTGTTCCACCTTTAAGCCAACCATCAAGAAGCAAGGTCTATACACCCTTCTTCCTACTCCTAACTAGCCTTGGGAATCCATCTCCATGGGAATGTGTCTGGAATTCCTTCCACCAAGCATGGTAATGACCATGTTCTTGTAGTTGTCGATAGAGTTTCTAAGATAGCAATATTGGCTACTTGTAAGAAGAGTACCACAACAAGAGCCACTACAAACCTCCTCTTCAAACGGGTGTGGGTACATTTTAGGATTCCATAAAACATTATATCAAATCAGGATAGTAGTTTCCTAAGTGTATTCTGGTCAATCCTTTGGTTATTATTTGTTACCAAACTTTCCAAGTCAACTCCCTTCTATCCCCAGACTAATGGCTATACAACGGACATCAATAGGATGATAGTGCACATACTATTCATGTATCACTCTAGGAATCCATAAATATGGTATGAAAGTCTCCCATATGTGTAACATAGATACAACAGAGCTATCCATAGCTCAATTTGCCATGGTCCCTTTTAGTTGGGCCTAGGATTTCAACCATTATGTCCCATTGATGTTGCAATGCCTCTTGTAACTACACATCATAATTTGCACATATTCAATATGAAGCTCACAAAGCCATAAATTTTATTAAACTAATTCAACATATTTTCCTGTAGGTCCATGATATATTGGATAAAACCAATAGTAAGTACAACAATCTCATTATCAACAACGGGTGCCACACAAGTTTCAAGTGCACGAGAAGGTTTGGTTTCATATACAGGAGGAATGCCTTGGTGGAGCCCATCAAAAGCTTTGGCCTCTCTAATATGGGCCTTATATCATCACCAAGGTTGTGGGTGACAATGCTTTCAAGCTAAGTATCCATGTATTCCTTGGTTTGCACCTTGATGCAACTCTTAGGATACAGATAGTTCATGGTTGTGGGGAACTAGTGCTTGAGACATCTTGAGTTTGATTAAAAACAACTAAAATCAATGAATGGAATAATAGGACATAAGGGATTGAAAGAAAAGTTTTTAGTTATAAAACCTTAGCCTTCCAAAGCAGAATGGCCAGAGAAACTATGAGAGTTACAGAGTGTTGGACTAAACGAATAGGTTGAAGAGGAATAGAAAAAAGAGTTCAAATCAAACATTTAAGAACCTGAATTTAAACTACTACAAAAAGAATAATGCAACACTGAGAAAATGTGAATGGGATTCCTGGATGTGAAGCATTTCATTAAAGACTTTTATATTAATTTTCATGAGTACAATTAAGTAAATTCATTAAAAACTAAACTAAATCACCAACAACATCTTACACTGTCTAAGAGAAAAAAACACATATATGAATGTTGAAACACAAGAGAAAAACAATAACTACAACTTCCCAATACTAGAATCGCACTGCAATATATATTCATATTTCAAAAAAAAATTGTTTACAATTCCAATCATGGGTCATGGTACCCTATCGGAGCCCTCTAATGTCTCACTTTTGGTTATTTATTCTGGTTGTTAGCCCTAGCTGTCTAACTATTACAATCAACTTGAAAACTGATTCTCATTGCAGTTACCAACCTACAACTTCTTAAAAAGGTTAAAAAATTATGGAGTTACAAATGATAACTTTTATATATATATAACATTATTTAAATCCCCTTTTATGATTTTAGTTCAATATGTGTTTCTGACCTTTGATTAGGATCGGATCACATCAAATAAATTTTAATTGGCAATGAAGGAGAGTTGAACCAAAACTTCAGCAAATGCACGGTCGGAAAAGAATGCAGATGCTGAATGGGTCCCACTGTGATACTTATGCATACGTCGGAAAACCTGCATATGAATCTTGAAAACCAAATACTGCCTACGGGACGACTCACAGTGGTTTTTATAAGGCGCAAGTGGTGATACCGTAATCAATTGAGACCATTGGTTTGTTTGATGAGTAGTTTGAAAATACCATCCTAGCATCGCTCCATTGTTTATTCTTGGTGCATTTAGTGCCACTGGGAAACCATTGGATCAAGGTATGAATGTTATGAATTATCTATTCCGCTTGAACCTGTTAGAACGATAATCCTATTTTATACAACTTCAAAGCATCTAGGAATTAGATCGCTTTCACCATGGTTTGATTCCTCATTTGTTATTGACTTGTAGGTCTCTCATCGTAAGCATGACAGATTGACCATCATCGATTGTTTGATCCAGAACACTAACAATATCCAGTCATAGATTTGGAAGAATATCAACCTGAATATGCAACAAGAGCCCGATATGCCAGGAATGGAAAGAATTAACCTATAACAATCCAATGTCTTATGGAAGCATAATTTTAGGAATTGTACACTTTCCCTGAGTGAATTTGTATTGAATAGAACTTAGAGTACACCAATCGACTGTCAACGTATGTTGGAAACCAATTTATTTAATATAAGCTGTGAGAGAAATCATTGCTCTCCTCTTTTTGCGAGAATAATTACATCAAACACTACCCTCATAATCTGAGATAGTTGCAGAGAGATCATTGAGTTGATTGAAATCTTAGACAAGAGCATACATAATACCCAGCGGATCAGAGAGTTAGATGGCAATCATAGAGAATAATTCACAGAGATACAAACAAATGGAGAAACAACAAGATTACTTAGTCAGAAACAGCAGCAGAATAGATAAAACAATCACTAGAGAACAGAAATCACTTTGCATTACATAACCGGCTTGGGCCTTGGCTTGCTTTCCTTGGCCAGAGAAATTACAAATTTATAGAGGTGGAAGAAGGATCTAGAAATCCTCTATGTGATTCAAATGGAGATCTTGGATGATCTAGAAACCACTTGCTGTGTAAGAGGATCTAGAACACTTGAGATCTAGAAAAACCCTGTCGTCTTAGGGTTTCTTCCTCCCCCCATCCCCTTTGGGCATCCTGGGGTTTTTGTTTAATCTTTTCGAGTATATATATATCGCTTGCAGCTTTATGTTCTCTCCTTTTTATTGGGTTCCTCCTGTATTTAGTTGTGATTATTTTCATTAAAAGATATATATAATTGAAGGTATTAATCTAATCTAATGAGGGTCCTTCCACTGCTGTGGTAGTTAATTATTTTATTCATTATTTATTCTTAGGGCTATTTGTATTCCATTCATTGATTTGTTTATTTTTATCGTTATGTGTAATTGCTTCTATTTTGTTACTTATTTTCAGCTATTTAATCTAAGGGATATTAG